>QZGG01000147.1:0-235819 GCA_006409495.1 Sedum album | reverse complement strand
AAATTCAAAACAACCAAAAACAGCAACAGGAAAACCAAAACAATGTCAGATTCTCATAGTAGAAAATGGAGCAAGAATTGTATAAATATGTTGTATTTATTTGCTGTCTCAGATCTCATCTGACATTCATTTTCTTTTCTATCAACAAAAAAATAAAAAAATAAAAATTCTTGTCTACAGAAATCCTTCACCTCAATGACCTCTCTTCTTATTCTACATCTTTTTCTTCTAGATTTTTATATATATTTTTCTTATCCATATCTGTGATTTTGGTGATTCCATGATCTGAGACCAAAGTCTGTCAAAATCTGAATACTATATGGGTGTGCAGTTTGTACAGCTAAGAGTGTATGTATGTGTACCTTTATGAATGTTGACACAAGACAAACTCTCAAGTTCAAGGTATGAGTAACCAGCACAGCCCCATTTCATATTCTCTGAATCACATAAAAACTATTGATTTCTTGTCTCTCAATACATACACACATACACTTACTGTTAATTTCAACCCATACTCTCTGTCTCTTTGTCTGTCTATTCAGACATTGTAACATTTTATAAATGCATGTCTTGGCCTTTGCTCAGTGCATCAGTGATTCAGTGTTGTGTATATAAATATAGTCTCCAAGACTGTGGTTGATTAGTGTGTTTGTGTCTGTTTTTCTAACCACAAGCAAATCTGCAGCTATCTAGCTAGTAGCCTCATTATCAGTCTCAGACTCTCTCAGTCTCTTTAAATTCTTTACAAATGGGCTTTCTTGATTGTCTCACTTGCCGACTGATCACTCTTTAGTAGTCCCTATAAATTAATACATTTGCATGATTGATGAACTCAACCTTGCATTCTTGATTTGCATTTCAATATCATATACTGAAGTGTATCTCATTCTGTTGTTAGCTAGTTAGTTCCTAGTGACTTGTTTTTTAGAGAAGCTTTGTGAAAATGGTTAAGCCGTTTTGGAAGTATGGAACACGTCGCGAAGGGGCGAAAGGGAGTGAGTGTGTGGGTAAAATGATGGGTTATAATGTGGTATAAGGACTTGGGACACCATGCTCATGGTGAATTCTCAATGGCTGTGATTCAAGCCAATAAGTTACTAGAGGATCAGAGTCAAGTTGAGTCTGGTTCGTTGAGTTTACATGACTCGGGTCCTTTCGGGACTTTTGTTGGAGTGTATGATGGACATGGAGGACCGGAGACTTCTCGTTTCGTTAATGAAAACTTGTTCAACAATGTAAAAAGTATGTTCTCATCTATTTTTCTGATGAAATGACTTCTCTTAGAAATCTACGTTAAATTTATGGCATTTATTTGTTTCTCGCAGGATTTGCGACAGAAGAGCAAGAAATGTCCGCAAAATGTTATTCAAAATGCGTTCTTGGCGACAGACAATAGCTTTTTGTCACAGGTGAGGAAACAATGGCATTGTGCACCCCAACTAGCATCTGTTGGATCCTGCTGTTTGGCTGGGATAGTATGCAATGGGCTTTTGTACATTGCGAATGCCGGAGATTCTAGAGTTGTATTAGGGAGAACTGAAAGAGGTTTTCCTGGTATGGTTGCTATTCAGCTGTCAACTGAGCATAATGCTAGTTATGAATCTGTTAGGCAAGAGCTTCGCGCTTCTCACCCGCATGATCAGAAAATAGTTGTGATGAAACACAAAGTTTGGCGCGTAAAAGGACTCATACAGGTAGGAACTCTTCATTTGAAGTGAAACAATGTTTCCTAATGTGGTAGGTTATGAGAATTTAGAACTTATTTGTTTTTTTTTTCGAAGGTTTCTCGGTCGATAGGAGATGCATACTTGAAGAAGGCAGAGTTCAACAAAGAGCCATTATTGCCTAAGTTCAGAGTGGCAGAGCCTTTTTTGAAACGATTCTAAACGCGGAACCTTCGATATCAGTTCACAAAATTCATCCTGATGATCAGTTTTTAATATTTGCATCTGATGGTTTATGGGAGCATCTTAGCAATCAAGATGCAGTAGACATTGTGCAACACTATCCACGACACGTAAGTTAAAATGAGTCTTAGGTTTTCTTTGATTCGAGTTTATAATCTGAGAGTTGGGCTCATGTTGAATATTTTCATTTCAGGGAATAGCTAAAAGGCTTGTGAAGGCAGCTTTAAGAGAAGCAGCCAAGAAAAGGGAAATGCGATACACGGACCTCAAGAAGATTGACAGAGGCGTTAGAAGGCATTTCCACGATGATATCACGGTGATCGTTGTATATTTAGACCAAGCCATGATCAACAAGACTATGCCCATGTCAATAAAATGCGGTCTCGGCGTTGGGGATGCATAAGGACATGTAGCAATCACAAAGTCTCAAGCAACTCATGATGTTTCATAGTTAAAGAAGCTTCATTGAAGCACCTTTGTAGTAATTCCGGCAACAAGCATGTGGTGCAATATGCATAATGCTTGTGTAGATACCAAATCTCCTTTTCACCTAATTAAAGCCTTCCTACTGATCCAGAAGATAAACTTGTATCATGGATGGTGATATTGTAGCACCATGTTCTACGTAGACTCCTCATTTAACCTGTTCCAAATGTCATTTGGGATCAACCAAGGCTGCATTTCTTTAAAAAAAGTAGTTCCAAATGTGCTTGGAGGTGCAATTTTTTGTACATATATTTTTAAACAACTTGAAATTTATCAGCATGGTAAACAAATAGATATTGAAAATAAAATGAAACTATTACTCTCAAATAGGCAAATTTTTTTGACAAACTTCACTTTGATATTTCAATTATTCTGTTATTCTTCTCTCATTTTACGATTTAAGTCATAATATTTAGATGATCTGAAATTGGCAGGTTAAGTTATCTAGCTAGCTTGCATACATTTAGGTAGAGATTTTACGAACCTGAGACCCAAGTAAATCACCATTTGATCCAACGGTCCACAAATCTTGCTTTTTTAATTGTCTTTTTCTGCAAAAGTCAAAGTGCACAAATGTCGATCAAAATGTGCATGCAGTTAACTCGAAAAATGCAGATAACTTAATTTTCAAAATGCACATGTCCAAGGAGTCTCAAAAGAACTGCACTCTACTTTGATTGATGTGGTATGTACAATAATGTCACTAAAGGGTTAATATATTGTGAGACAAATAAAATTCGTGAGACGGTAAGACATGATCTAAGCGTTGATTTCGATTATTTAACGATTGAGGTTAAAATAGGGGATAAGTGTGCACAAAACACGAGATTGAGAATATTATTTTTAAATCTCATCCGTTAGATTGATAAAAATAAACAGATGAGATTATGTCCTAATGTCTCACACTTATATGAATGTCTCACTTGATCTTAATCCTGTCACTAAAGTAATCTTCACTATAATTCCCATATATCTAATTTGTGTTTAAAAAAATGTAACGAAACTTACTATACAATACCGCAAACGAAGAAAGCTCTCAGCGATATGCATATGATGGAAACTGAAACAACATTTCTTTATGTAATAACTGTCAAATACTAATGCATACCAGCTTCCGATGATACTATTATGCACCTGTCTTAAATTCATTTGCATTTTCATATCGACTCAGCTCAGCTTCTTCTTCTAATGACTTGCTAAGATATTTGAGCCGTAGTTTTTGACTTAATCCATGTGGTGCCATACAGACAGAGACAGTCAGTCAAATGTTCACTACAATAATCCCATGTAAACTCCAAGCTGGCTATATACACCTGCACTGAAACACAATCGTTCAAGTTCAGTCTTTTACTTTGAATTCAAAGTCAAATCAGCGTGATATTAAATCCCAATAGCTGTAACCTTCGCGTTTTTAAAGCTCTTCCGGTCCGAATAACACCTAGCAATTTTCACTACGTAAATCGGATACGGACAGTACACAACTTCACTTCACCAGTAGACTCTACTCTATATAACACAACATATAATTCATAAACAAACACAAGAAAAAGGTCCTCAAAGGTTAACTTTGTGACAAAATGGCCCCTTTTTCAAACTTTTATTGCATCCAACTCCTCTCCCTCCTCCTCGCCACCACACTTCTCCGCCCAACCCTCTCCGCCACCTCCAAATGCAATCCCTCCGACAGGAAAACCCTCCTCGAAATCAAAGCTGCTCTCAACAACCCATACCACCTCGCCTCGTGGCGCACTGACCTCGATTGCTGCAGTTGGTACTGCCTCCAATGCGATCCCATCACTAACCGCGTCACTGAACTCACCATTTTCTCCGGTGCCATCTCCGGCCAAATCCCACCCCAAGTCGGCGATTTACCTTTCCGAAACCCTAATCTTCCGTCACCTTACTAACCTCACTGGCACCATCCCATCAACCATCTCGAAACTCAAACGCCTCAAAATGGTGCGTTTAAGCTACACCAACCTCTCCGGCCAAATCCCGGAATTCTTCTCCGACCTTCCGAATCTCACATACCTCGATCTCTCCTTCAACGACCTCACCGGCCCACTTCCAAAATCAATCAACAAATTGACCAACCTGGGGGCTATCCATTTCGACCGCAACAAACTCACCGGAACAATACCAGAATCGTACGGACACTTCACCGGATCCGTCCCGGATTTGTACCTTTCGCATAACAACCTCTCCGGCGAGATTCCAGCGTCGTTAGGGCTTGCTGATTTCGGAACAATTGACTTGTCCAGGAACAAGCTGGTGGGAGATGCCACATTGTTATTGGGGTTGAACAAATCAATTTACAGTTTGGATATTTCGAGGAATTTGTTTGAGTTTGATTTCGGGAAAGTCGAGTTTCCGCAAGGATTAGGTTACTTGGATGTTAATCATAATAAGATTTATGGAAGTATTCCTAAGGTGTTGATACATGGCTCCCATGTTGAGTTTTGATGATGACAACACATTACTCATATTTGAATTGAGTGTGCAGAAGACATGGTCTTGTCAGGCTGCATGCGAGACGTGAACCTGGATTACATTGAGATATGCACAGAATCATGATGCTGATAAAAGAGTGAGTAGATAAGTCGAAGCAACTGCTGGAGCAACTGCTGGACATCTGGAAGAATCACAACGCAAAGGAAGTTGCAGATTGTGATGTGTCAAGCGGCGGTTACACAAGGTGGTTACTCGTATGGGTAAACCAAAGAATCTATGCAATTGACAGCTGCTGAAAATTGCTGAGAGAGTCGCAAGCAAGGTGCAAGCACATTCTGATCATCGGAAAGTTGATTTTCAGAAGTTACGGAGCGTACATCGAGTGCGTGCAGGACAGAGGAACTTGTCCTAAGAGTCACGATTGTTGGTTTTGAGCCTACAGGCTAAGGTGACTGTGTATAATAGTTTGAAACACTGTTGTATAGATATTGTAGTGCTTGTACAGTCTATTGATTAATAAAGTCAATCATTAGACGTAATTCCGCTGCATTTGTATCTCTGAGGAACAATTACCTGCTAACTTGGTCTTAGTCCTTAACAAGTCTTAGACCTAGTCTTTACTGCTAACAAGCGATCCTATCAATTGGTATCAGAGCCGCTGGTTCTAGATCTTGTTGAGCATTGCAGGTATGTCAGGAGACTCGTTTGCTACTCCAAAAGCTGAAGGTTGGAGAATATGCGTCATGGGCAATTCGGTTTGAGGAACATGTCCTCGCACTGGACGGAGAAGTTTGGCAGATAATTGAACAGGGCGTCAAATCATCCAGGATGATACTGATCCAACTAAAGAGAAACCCAGGGCTTTTTACACCACTGCAGATTACAAGAAACTCCAGAAAAATGCTCAGGCTATGAAAGTTCTGCATTCTGCACTTGAACCTGGTGATCTGGACAAGGTCATGATGTATAAAGATCCCGCAGAAGTTTGGGATGCTCTTAAAAGGATTTATGAAGGTTCTGGTGATGTGAAGAAGAACAGGATCATTACCGCTCAGATGAAGTTTAATAACCTTCGTCAAGGAAAGGATGAGTCGCTTCATGACTATCATTCTAAGTTCCAGGGAAGTTTGTCTACACTGTCCAGATTGGGAAAGGAACTTGAGCAATGGGAAGTTACTCACCACTTTCTGCAAGGACTTAGTCCAGCATGGGATAACATATCAAGGACCCTAGCTGCTCTCCCTGATACTAAGAGGATTACTCTTGAGGAACTAGTCTCAAAGCTGGAAAGTAACATGCTTATAGAAATGTAAGTTTGAGGGACGTGAACCTCAGAAGGGTGGGAAGCAGATAGCACTGGTCAGTGAAAAGGACAAAGACAAGGAGAAGTCTAAGTCCTCGAACGGTAAGGGCAAAGGAAAAGGAAAAGAAAAGGAATCCGATGAGAAATCCGATGATAAGTCAGACATGGCATGTTGTCCAAGGCTTTGCAGATCGCAAGTAAGAAACTTGGTTCAAAGGACTCGTCTTCCAAACGCACCGCCGGTAAGGATGATGAGTGTTTCTATTGCAAGAAGAAGGGACACTTTGCTAGGGATTGTAGAAAGAAAAAGAAGGATAAATCTGACAAGGAGAAGTCAAAGGATGACAAACCGGATGAGAAACAGAAAGACAAGAAAGCTATGATAGCTACTTGGGGTGATTCAGATGAGGACAGTGACCTCGACAGTCTGTTTGGGT
Organism: Sedum album; assembly: GCA_006409495.1. Classification (NCBI taxonomy): domain Eukaryota; kingdom Viridiplantae; phylum Streptophyta; class Magnoliopsida; order Saxifragales; family Crassulaceae; genus Sedum; species Sedum album. Next base: position 229,235 of record QZGG01000147.1, on the reverse strand, counting down.
CTAGATCTTCCAGAAGGAATTACTGCTTAATGGCAAAGGAAGAATCATCTGCATCTGAGGTAGATTCTTCTTCTTCTGATTCATCTAAATATACATCACATTCTACTTTAATGTTTCTTATTAGAAGGCTTTGTGATAAGAATGATGAATTGTCTAACCTTGTTGAAAAGCAAGAAGTTGTCATTGAGAAGAAGTCTGCCAAGATACGGCAACTTCAGAATGAGCTCGTTGGAAAACGAGAAGCTGTTTTGCAGGTTCAAAACCTATGGCTAGAAGGAACAGTTCCAGAGTTCAGAAACCTAAACCGGACTAGGTTATGGTGAAGTGACTATTCTGAAGAGAGGTCCAAGTGCTGGTGAACCCAGGAGGACTCCACGGGTGAAGGTGGATCTTCATGACGAGGCAAGGATATATGGTAAAGGATATCATATTTGGGCAAAAAGCGCTCTAGGACAAAGACCAGCTGGGATCAACCTCAACAAACAGAAGGAAAAGGTTGCTGAGTTCAACAAAGTGGATTTCAGAAAGAGGAAAATCTGTTACCACTGTGGAAAGGAAGGTCATCTCTGGAAAAACTGTCATGCAAGAAAGTTTCCAAAGAAGAGGACATGTACTGGACAGAATCAGTCTGTCAAATCTGATGTTTTGAATTCTCCAAAGAACATTTCTAGTGTTAACTTTTGTGCTGACTTGAAACCCAAAAAGGCTAAGCTAATTTGGGTACGTAAGAACTAATCATTTCTGTGCAGGTAGAGAGAGGAACAGGTCCATGGTATGTAGACAGTGGATGCTCCAGCCACATGACTGGAAAGGTGGACTACTTCTCTTCTCTACAACAACATTCCGGAGGTTCAATTACCTTTGGAAACAGAAGTAAAGGTGAAATTCTAGGCACAGGTATGGTTAAGTTAAATAAGAAAGTTAGTGTAGATAATGTTAGTTTGGTCCGGAACTTGAAGTTTGATTTACTTAGTGTTTATCAACTTGTCAAGATAGTAATAATAAAGTTGTTTTTACTTCTAATGAGTGCTATGTGAAGTCTCTAAGAACAGGAAAGATTCTTCTCAAAGGCATCATGGAAAATGGAGTATATATGACTGATCCGGACTTTGACCCAGACGAGTATCTATGTTGTCTTCAAAGGCAGATGATTCAGGTTTATGGCACAGGCGTCTAGGTCATGTGAATCTCAGGTTGATGAAAAAGCTTCAGAGGTTGGAGTTGGTTCGGGGTTACCAGAAGTAAGTCATGTACCTGATCAGGTTTGTGTTCCTTGTACTAGAGGCAAGCAGACCAGGACCTCATTTCAGCCTAAGAATGTAGTCAGTACCAGCAGTCCTTTGGAGTTAGTGCATATGGACTTGTGTGGACCTATGAGGACTCAGACCATTGGAGGTAACAAGTATGTGTTCGTTTTGGTTGATGATTATTCAAGGTATACATGGACAATATTCATTTCTTCCAAGACTGAGGTATTTGATCAGTTTGAGGTTTGGGTCAAGGCTGTGGAAACAATGCTGGGTCAGAAACTTAAAAGTATCAGATCGATCATGGTACTGAGTTTGACAATGCAGATTTCATCAGCTGGTGTGCCAGTCAGGGAGTTTATCATAACTTTTCAGCGCCAAGGACTCCACAGCAGAATGGGGTAGTGGAACGCAAGAACAGGACCCTGGAGGATATGACCAGGACTATGTTGCTGGAAAGTGGCCTGCCTAAGAGGTTTTGGGGAGAGGCAATGAACAGCTTGTTATGTATTGAACAGAGCTTATTTGAGACCAATCCTGAACAAGACTCCGTATGAGCTGTTGAAAGGACGTAAACCCAACATTCTCACTTGAAAGTCTTCGGGTGTAAGTGCTTCATTCACAACAACGGGAAGGATCAGCTAGGAAAGCTAGATCCGAGGAGTGATGAAGGTATATTTGTAGGGTATTCAGCTCACAGCAAGGCATACAAGGTGTACAATCAGCAAACTCAGAAAATGGAGGAAAGCGTACATGTGGTCTTTGACGAGAATGTCATGCCTAGGAAGCCTGCTGAGGACCAAGTCCAACAGGAACCAGCAGAGGAAATCTTTGTATTAGCTCGACCAGATGTGTTCCATGCTGAAGGAAGCATTGGTTATCCAGCACAAGAGGGTGTTGATGAGGCAGAGGTGCCGAGAATCCAGCACAAGTGGGTGTTGATGAGAATCCAGTTCAGATACCTGTCCCAGAGGAACGGCAGGTGGAACAAGTCCAGGTTACTGATCAGGATCAGGTAGCTGAGGATGGTAACAACGATCAGAATCCAGTAGAGGAAGTTATTGGAGATGTAGTTCCGTTGAGAAGAAACCCTAGAGAGAGACAACCAAATGTCAGACTTCGGGATTACTATTGCTATGCAGCGTTTCAGGGGGAACAAGTCCAGACTGCGTTTGTGTCCCTGATTGAGCCAAAGAAGGTAGAAGATGCACTTAAGGATCCAGATTGGGTTCAGGCAATGCAAGAAGAGCTGCATCAGTTTGAAAGGAATAAGGTTTGGAGACTTGTACCTAGACCAGAAAAGAGAAAGGTGATTGGTACTCGTTGGGTGTTCAGGAACAAGAAGGATGAGAAGGGAGTCATTGTTCGGAACAAGGCTCGGTTGGTTGTACAAGGGTATAATCAGCAAGAAGGCATCGATTATGATGAGACCTTCGCACCGGTGGCAAGGTTAGAGGCCATCCGACTTCTCATTGCTTATTCAGTTCAACATGGATTCAAGCTCCATCAAATGGACGTGAAGACAGCGTTCTTGAATGGGAACCTGAAGGAGGAAGTTTATGTGAAACAGACTCCAGGTTTTGAGGACACAGTCCATCCAGACCATGTTTATGTTCTTGACAAAGCACTTTATGGGTTGAAACAGGCACCAAGGGCATGGTATGAAAGGTTGTCAGATTTCCTAATAGCTCATGGATATGAGAGAGGAGCAGTGGACAAGACATTGTTCCTTCTGAGGACAAAGAAGGATCTGTTGATAGTGCAGGTCTATGTCGACGACATTGTCTTCGGGTCAACCAGTGATGAATTGGTTAAGAAGTTCACTGAGCTTATGGAAAGTGAATTTGAGATGAGTATGGTCGGGGAATTGACCTACTTCTTGGGACTTCAGATTCAGCAGATGGAGAATGGGACTCAGATACATCAGGCCAAGTACTTGTCCGAGATAGTGAAAAAGTATGGACTTGATCAGTCAAAGCCCTCTGCTACTCCAAGTTCGACCAGCAGTTCCTTGTCCAGGGATGAAACCTCTCCAAAGGCAGATCCAACACTTATAGAGGAATGATTGGTTCACTACTGTATTTAACAGCAAGTAGACCTGACATTATGTTCAGTGTTTGTGGTGCCAGGTACCAGTCCGATCCGAGAGAAACACACGTGAAAGCTGTGAAAAGGATCCTGAGGTACTTGAAGGGGACCAAGAACCTTGTTCTGTGGTATCCGAGGTATAAGTCCTTGACACTGGAAGGATACACTGATGCTGATTATGCCGGGACAGATGTGACAGGAAGTCAACGTCCGGGATGGCTCAGTACCTTGGATCTTGTCTTGTATCATGGGGGTCCAAGAAGCAGAATTCGGTAGCTCTTTCCACAACCGAAGCTGAGTATGTTGCTGCCGGAGCATGTTGTGCACAACTTCTTTGGTTAAGGAATCAGCTAAGTGATTTCAATCTCTACTTTGATCATATCCCTATTTATTGTGATAATACTAGTGCTATATGTGTAGCTAAGAATCCAGTACATCACAGTAGAATGAAACATATTGAGATTAAACATCATTTCATAAGGGATTGTGTAGAGAAAGGACTTGTTTCTATGGAAACTTGTAGGACTGAGGAACAAGTCGCGGACATATTCACCAAAGCTTTATGCAGGGAAACATTCGAGAAGTTCAGGACAGCACTTGGTATGATTTCTACCTAGTGAGGTATCTCTAAACTTAACCCTCAATGATTGGTTAGAATAAGGGTAAGCATTGATACATATGTCCTAAAGTATGTGAATCTGCCTATGTGTGAATAGAATGGTTGCATGCTTTACTTCTTGATTAAAGGTGAAATTGTCTTTTTTTTGCTTGGATTGTATTTGCTTCTTAGCCAAGTACCTTCCGGATCTTGATCCTCAGTAGCCTCATGAAGGAAGTGTACCAGCCTCCTTAGCCAAATACTCAAAGGTACGTTTTGTGTGGTTTTATGAGTGTTTGAATTGTGATGTTCGCACTATAGACCCTTACGGTCAAGCCAAACCATCACAATGTCCCTTGTGGAGTTCATGATAAGGTCTGGGTACAGTATTCACTGTTCAGGACAATGACCAGATTTGGTAGTTGAGCAGATTTAAAGGTATCTGTCTCAATGGTTTAATGCATGTCAGAAAAGGAGACAAAGTCTTGTGCAGTCAACGAATTGATTGGGAGATGGAGTGGATGCGTGTAACATGGTCTTGGGAAGCCGAACCGTTTTCGCAATTATGATGCAATTTGAATTTTGAATTTGGACCGAAAACAAAGGGTTTTGAGGAGCAGTTCGGGAAAAACAACTTCTCACCGCAAAATCAGTTCTCAAACCTACAGAAACCCTAATCGACGAAGACGAAATCCTCTGCAAACAATTCAATGGCCGCCAACACCAACACCACCGCTATTGTTGCCTCAGAGGTTGTTGCCTCAGAGGTTGAGGACCTGTCGCGAGCGATGGTCGTGTATGTCCCGCCGCCTCAATCGACGGAGATGGAGTCCGTGATTGTAGAGGACAACATGCACGGATCGGAGAATGCGAATGGCAAAAAGGTTGTGAACGACGATGTGGTAAGCGAGAAGGATTCTGGTAAGGACTCTGAGCATATTGCATCTGTTATTCAAAGGATTTTGATTGCGCTTAATCGTACTGTTGGTGATGATGATGCGGATGTTGTGGAGAACACCGCTGATGATGTTAGTGATTTAGGAAACCCGTTGTGGATGGGTTTGTTGAGGTGCAGGCCGATGGGAACAGTCAAGAGAAACTTGAGGATATGGATCGTGCTGCTATGGAAGTAGAAGAAGCAGCAGAGTTTGCTAGGAATTTAGCAAAGGGAAAATCGGTCCAAGTCAACAGTGATGATGATGAAACTGAGGAGGAGAATCCTTGCAGAGCAGCAAGGGTGCTAAAGACTTAGCAAAGGGAAAGTCATTCCAAATTCCGAGTGATGAGGAGGTAGTAATCATCAGTCCAGCAAGAGGTCAAGCAACTGCCAAGACTCCTAAGCAGTCCAAGAAGACTAGACCTATGGGGACGAGATCCCAACCAATAAGGTCCTGTCTTATCAAGAGGAAGAAGAGCAATGTGGTCTATGATTCTGAGACTGATGAGGATGTTGCTGTTCTAAGAAGCAGAAGACAAGAAGGAAATCTTGGAGGACATGGAGTGTTCAGTGCAGTTTCTGAAGGAGCAGAAACTAGACGAGGTCTTGGACCTGCTGGAGTATCAAGGGTGGGAGAATTTGTTCGATATGGACGAAATGGTAAGTCCATCTGCAGTTTTTGAGTTTTATTCTCAGTTATCAGTATCAGCAAAGGGAAACAATGTCCATCTGGACTTTGTTATTGGAGGAGAGGATCTGACCCTGTCCAGCAAAGAGCTGTCAATTATTCTCAACATTCCTCATAAAGGATATGGGGAATGGGTAAAGGGACAATGGCCGAAAATGAAGAAGACAGATATGTGGTTCAAAAGCGAGTTTGTGGCACAGCTAAGCCAGGAAGAGTTCCTTCGAAGCATCTGTCAGCCAAAGTCAAGTCCTTCACAAATTGATGGTCACAAATCTGCTGCCAAGAGGGTCGAAGACCAGTCTAGTTCAGCTGGAAGACATTCTGTTGATGGACAAGATCCTGAAGAAAGAGCCAATAATCTTCCAAAGATGATATCAATCAGATGGTTACTTAAGCCAGATGAAGCAAGTGGTATGCACGGATAGTGAAGAAAATCCTCCAGTACCATGAAGTTATAAGAATCATGAGGACGAAGTCCAGTGGTGAGGAAATTTAATCCGAGCGACTTCAAGAAAATGGGCTTAGTTTTCTGATGAAGGTTGGATAAAGGACTTGGACAAAATGGAAGAAAAGTCATTTGTGGAAGCTAAGGATGATGAAGAGGACTCTGATGGATATAGTCATCCACCTGGTGATTACTCAGTGAGGTTTACTGAGTTGGATATCAACATAAATCAGGTGAAGAATGAGTTGAGGAAGATGTCCTCAGAGATGAAGGATCTGAAGAAGGAGTTCCAGGAACTCAAAGAAGTGGTGCTAAAGGCAGTTCAGGACAGAGTCTGAGTGCCCTGATATGGTGAATGCCAGTACCTGGACCATCATGAACTCATCCCTTCCTTCCATCCTATCCAAATAAATCCCTTTGTTGTTTGAACTTTTTATTTTCCCCTTCCATGCAATTTAAGACAATATGCTTTTAATTTCGAAGTTTATTGTGCAATTTATTTTGTGTGCATTTTGGCTGTTTCATACTTGTGGTTTATGTGTTGATATTTTTGACCCTTGTTTGATGATGCCAAAAGGGGGAAGAAGTATAGGGGGTACTGATTTAGGGGGAACAAGACCAAGTGTGTGTTCTTGTTCTGATGATATGCTTCTGTGCATAGGTTTAGGGGGAATTGTTCTCACTTAGTTCTCAGTCGGACACAGTCTTATCACCTGTTGTTTATTTGTCCCTACGTGTTTGTCATCATCAAAAAGGGGGAAATTGTTGATACATGGTTCCCATGTTGAATTTTGATGATGACAACACATTACTCATATTTGAATTGAGTGTGCAGAGGACGTGGTCCTGACAGGCTGTATGCGGGACATGAACCTGGATTACATTGAGATATGCACAGAATCATGATGCTGATAAAAGTATAAGGAGATAAGTCGAACAAACTGCTAGAGCAACTGCTGGACACCTGGGAGAATCACAATGCAAAGGAAGTTGCAGATTGTGATGTGTCAAGCGGCGGTTACACAAGGTGGTTACTCGTATGGGTAAACCAAAGAATCGGTATTGCAATTGACACGGCTGCTGAGAAAATTGCTGAGAGAGTCGCAAGCAAGGTGCAAGCACATTCTGATCATCGGAAAGTTGATTTTCAGAAGTTACGGAGCGTACATCGAGTACGTACAGGGCAGAGGAACTTGTCCTAAGAGTCACGATTGTTGGTTTTCAACCTTCAGGTTAAGGTGACTGTTTTTGATAGTTGTAAACACTATTGTACAGATATTGTAACGCTTGTACAGTCTATTGATTAATAAAAGTAATCATTAGACGAATTTCCGCTGCATTTATATTTCTGAGGTACAAGTGCCTGCTAACTTGGTCTTAGTCCTTAACAAGTCTTAGACCTAGTCTTTACTGCTAACAAGCGATCCTATCACATATGCACCACGATCTTCGTTAAGTAACTTAAAAGATTCAGCCACACATGAACTCTTCTTGCTAGATGTAATAGTACCCATACTAACACTCTCTATCTTACGCACATAATAGCCACTACACTGGAACCCTTTTAATCACTATTTCCAGAAGAAATGAATGAATTAAATACGTATATGAAAACTCTTGCGCAGTTCAGATATTACATAACATGTGTGCATGTCAAGCAGAAGTTAAAGCAAGAAATCAGGCATTCTCAATTTAGGAATCATGTTTTTATGAAATTCTTTACCATATTTAGGTTAACATGTGTCATTGTTTTGTCGATTCTTACGACCTTTTTGTCCAAAATATCTGAACCCATTTTCTCATATCATCAATTTTTTATATTACCTTTACATCAATGATTACTTTATACTAACACCAATAGGTTTAGTTGGCATTCTTAAACGCAGTAGCTTCAAGTTTTAGAGCCATAAAAACGTAACCCGGCATGTGTACGCTGGATTTGCCACGTATCTATGCACTTTGAGTAATGATCCCCCAAGTGAGAATATGTATCACAAATCGAATATTATAGTAAATAAATTAAGTTAGAGAGAGAACGGTGGCTAGGTGTAACACCTACATATGTCGACGGGATAAATATCTTCTGATGAAATCAATTTCTTTAATTTAGGGTAAGGTCTTGCCCTTCAAGACCACTCTATATAAACAAGCACTACATGATCTCTAGTTCTCACCAAAGCCCGTGACCTAGCAATACGCACACAACCCTCGAGTACATATGCACAGCTATTTGTTCAACATTCATTAAAACTCTTCTTCTACTGATCTCTCACTGTACAGTATGCACCACAGCATGATCTTCACCATAACTTCAGTGCTAGAGCCTCTGATCATTCTAGTGTCCTTACTACTTATTATTCGTCGTTGGATACACTATAATAAGCCGGTGGTTGAGATGAATTGCCAGAGGCTACAGCTACCTCCTGGTTCGATGGGGTGGCCTTACATTGGCGAGACGTTGAGACTCTACACTCAGAACCCCAACACGTTCTTCACCACCAGACTCAAACGGTACAACGCAATCTTAGTGAAGTAGTTCTTTAGTTTATAATTGTAATGTCTAAATAGATTGATTATATGGTTCTTCAAGAAGAACTGATACAGCAGTTGAAGGAGTTTCTTTGCGTACTGTACTTGTTTTTCTTTGCATGCGTAGTATGTAGCCAATGTTGATTTTACCAATCATCTCTCTCTAAATCTAACTATGCATGTCGGTCTCACACAGTTATGGAGATATATTCAAGACCCACATATTAGGGTGTCCATGTGTTATGATCTCCAGTCCTGAGGCAGCCAAGAGTGTTCTAGTCAGCAGAGCCCATCTCTTCAAGCCAACCTATCCACCAAGTAAGGAGAAAATGATAGGTCCACAAGCACTTTTCTTCCACCAAGGAGCTTATCACTCCAATCTTAAGGCATTAGTTCAGTCTTCCTTTCATCCTAACAGACTCCGAGATTCGGTTCCCGAGATCCAGAGGATAGTTCTTGCTTTTCTTCGCACTTGGGGAAACTGCACCAACACGATCAACACTTTACAAGAGATGAAAAGGGTTGGCATCCTTCATACCTTTCCCTAGTAGTCACTTCCACCATCTTAAAATTAAGATTGTTCAGCCAACGACTCTATTAACCTGCATGCATTATTTTTGTAGTATGCGTTTGAGGTAGCAATGATATCAGCATTTGGAAGTAACAGCAAGGAGGAAGTGGAGGTTGAAGCAATTAAAAATTTGTACCTCCAGTTAGAAAAAGGCTACAATTCTATGCCTTTAGATCTCCCTGGAACTCCTTTTCACAAAGCCATGAAGGTTAAACCCAATAAAAAACTGAATGATTTTTTTATATAAAGAAAACAAAGATCTGTGTTCATTTTTTATAAAAGTCTTTGGTATTCATATTTGATGGGTGACTTATATAATTTTTCAGGCAAGAAATCTTTTGGATGAGAAATTGAGGAAGTTTATTGAGAAAAGAAGAGAAGCTGGTGAAGATGGTGGCTTGCTTGGAGTCTTACTGGGAGCTGCAAACAGCAAAGACAACAACAACAATCTTAGTGACTCCCAAATTGCTGATAACATTATTGGTGTCATTTTTGCAGCTCATGACACCACAGCTAGCATCCTCACTTGGATCCTCAAGTACTTACATGACAATAAGAGCTTGCTCGAGGCTGTCCAGGTGATTAAGTTGAGCTAATTCTTTAGCTTCTTCAACACAAAAAACTAAAATCATCATTGCTTAATGATTTTACACAAAAATGGTATACTTAAAAAGATGGTGAACTAATAAATATCTCTGAATTTATTTTATCTAGTAAATTTTTAGGGTTTTTGTGTTTTTCCTCTGAATTGCCTTTTCTTCTTCAAATTTTTCTGTTCATGTTATCAACACCTAGTAAAAATGTAAAATTATTACACTTAAAAGGGACAGCCAGTGGATTGATTCATGGACAAGAGCTTTCGTGCGACGTCATTAACTAAAAATTTCCCTGCTAAATTAAATATTAATCTTTTCATCTGCAGACAGAACAAGAGGACATTAGATGCAAAACACTAGATGAAAATCGAGAACTTACATGGAATGATACAAGATCAATGCCCTTCACCACCAGAGTAATTAAAGAGACTCTTAGATCAGCAAGCATACTATCTTTCACTTTCAGAGAAGCAGTAGAAGACATTGAATTTGAAGGATATTTCATACCTAAAGGATGGAAAGTTCTACCTCTTTTTCGAACCATTCATCACTCTCCTGATTTTTATCCTCAACCTGAAAAATTCGACCCTTCGAGGTTCGAAGCTCCTCCTAAACCACACACTTACATGCCATTTGGGAATGGAGTCCATTCATGTCCCGGAAGTGAGCTTGCCAAGCTTGAAATGCTCATCCTCCTCCATCATCTCACACTCAATTACAGGTATTATTATTAGTGTGTCACTTCATTGCTAGTCATCAATTTTGACATGTACAAATAGTAACCTAAATAGCTCTCATAAGTCAAAACTGAGACATATCATAATATTGTTGCATGCAGGTGGGAAGTTGTAGGAGATGATGATGGAATCCAGTATGGACCATTCCCAGTGCCAAAACAAGGCTTACCTATAAGACTTGTCTCAATTTCAAGCCAGTAATGAAAGAGGCAAAATAAAGAATTGAGCCTCAATTGCATTAGCATTTTTGTTCAACGGGGTGACCACCAAATCCCTGTTGAGTTTTATGTCTCAACTCTATATTTCCAATTTCAGTGTCACAAAAAGTGTCCTTTTGAATTTGGAGTCTTTTTTTTTGAATTTGGAGTCTTGACCCTGAACAAATATCACTGCTTGCAACCAATTCATAATATCATTTTTATTGTAATTAAAAATTACACAAACCACCAGTTACTTACATTCAAAAAAATCCTAAAATAAAAAAATTGTGAAAAAAATGAAAAACAAAACATCGAATCCAGATTCTCAGCAACCTGTTTTGTTCTTCTTCGTTGTTGAATCGATCGAATGCGACACGGCCATCATCAGCTTTCTCCATTTCACCTCCACACTCAAAATGTCCAGCTGTTCATCCGATTTGTATAAAGTTAAGATCTTTTCGAAGCTAGGTCGCGCCTCACAATCAAAGGTACCTCCTTTTTCTTGCATGTAATGTTTTTTGCGATTTAGATGATGAGTTTTTGTACTTAGTGTGTAGAAATTGATAAAGGGTAGTAGGAGATGGGGAGTTTTAGGTCAATTGCGGAATCGATCAACTGGGGAGCATACTGTGATTTTGAGAAGCTTTATTGCTTCTTCTAATGGAGCCTGTTATAAGTTCAACTCCAGCTCTGATGTCAAGTACCTCCTTGCCAATCCCGCGATTCGCCGATTGTTTTCTACCGAGTCTCCTAAGAAGAAAAGTAGGTATCTTTATCTTTGGGTTGTTTGAACTTATGGTATCATATTGGTTGATTATTTTGTTCTAGGGGCATCCCAAATATGAGCTTAAATCGGACTCCAAAGGTGAATGTTAAATATGTGTTTCGTATCGTACTTATTGGCATAGTACTGGTTGATTATTTTGTTCTAGGAGGCTTCTTTTTTATAGTTTTTCTTGCTGCCTTCTAAAGTTTAATTAATGTTTGCGTTCAGAGGAATCGAGTAGCGGTGACAAGAATACTTTGCGAGATTCTTTCATGAAGACGTTTCAGAATTTTATCACTCTTTTGACTATTGTGCTTATTCTCTCATCCTTCTCATTTGGTCCCAAAGAAGAACAAGGTGATGACTTATGACAATTCTGATCATGAAAGAAATGATAAATTATTATAAGTTATATTTTTACAACAAATGCTTCATTAACTATTTATTATGATATGATGTTTGCTTGTTTCTTTTCAGATTAGTTTCCAAGAGTTCAAAAATAAACTTCCCCGGGGGAAGATGCTTATGAGATGACGAAGCCATGCAGCAGCAAGACTGTAATTATAATAGACACTGGAGTCAGAGAATGGGTAGCCAAGGCATACGAAACACAGTATAGCTGATTGAATAGCACAAGAAACAAGTGGCAGAGATCGCAGAGCTATTGCTTGAAAAGGAAATCCTGCACCAGGATGACCTGCTACAAGTTTTGGCTGAGCTGCCTATCAAGCAAACTTAGCAACAAACTATGACGTTTTCAAGCAAGGGTTTCGAGCAGAAGAGGTTATAAGCACCAATGTTCCATCCCCAGCTGCCCAGCAGTAGCTGATGAAGATGAAGCGTCAACTCCATGTATTTGCACATTTCAGACCACAGCACTGAACTCTTGCTGTGACCTGCTGACACTAACCTTAAAAACTTGTACATTTAGTCAAATATTCTTTTACACTCCACAAGAAATATATTTTCAAAATACAAGTCAAATTTAAAATCTCCATACTCTCTAACTTTTTTGAATGGCATAATTCTCATAGTTGAAAGTGTTTTTAAGTGTCCATTTTCACTCATTCTTCATGTGGAAAAAATCACACTTCAAATAAAATATCAAATTTATATTTTCCATAAATCATTCATGTTTTGATTATATCTCCTTACTGGAATCTGATTTCTTGCATTTCCCAGATTACCAATAATTGAATATTTGTTAACAATAAAATTCACCAATTTTGTATATTATCTGCATTAATTACAATACATAAAAAGGAGAATTGTCATGAGCAAAAGTATCTCCAGTTTTACAATCCATAATATAGAAAACTGTGATTTTTCATGATTACCAAAAGATTTCACCATATCAAGAACATTTAATTCAGCATACATTTTCCAGCCCACTATATTTAACTTCACCAACCTCACTCTCCATATCCTCCATTTATAATCTACGCACATTATCATTCTGTTCTGCATTGCTCTGTTTTGTTTGACATGGGTGTCAATAGTAGAGTGATGCACATTGCCTGCGTGACCCTTCTTCTGTCGTCGGTTTCCGTCGTCAATGCTAAATTTCTTGGTCCGTAGACCGGCGGTCCGTGGCAGACTGCTCATGCCACTTTCTACGGTGAAATGGATGCTAGAGAAACCATGGGTACTTGCCAACACTTTCATCCTTCAAAGTTAAATTTTTTGTTAAACTTTTTGTGTCTAGAGTTGAGTTTTCTAAAAAAAATTGATTTAAATTCTGATGTGTCTAGTAGTAAAACATTTGCTTATGTTGTTTGATTTTTTGTCACATGGTTCCTAAGTGTAAGGTCACATGAATTAATTTACTGTCAATAATTTTTTCTGTCGATCAGGAGGAGCTTGTGGATATGGAAACCTGTACGAGACGGGTTACGGAGTACAAACAGCGGCACTAAGCACGGCCTTGTTCAACGAAGGCTACAGCTGCGGTGCGTGCTTTGAAATCAAGTGCATAAATAAGGCTGGCTGGAAATGGTGTCTTCCAGGAAACCCTTCTATTTTCATAACAGCTACTAATTTCTGCCCTCCGAACTGGGGTATCCCTAGTGATAATGGTGGCTGGTGCAACCCTCCAAGACAGCATTTCGACCTTGCTAAACCAATGTTTGTCAAACTAGCACAATACAAAGCTGGCATTGTCCCTGTCCACTACCGCAGGTATCCATTCCAAGTCACTTTTCAATAACTTTTTTAACTGAAAAGTATTTATAAGAAAAACTTCATGGCATATATTTCAAGAAATGTGATAAGTTGTATATCAGTTCAGTTCAAAAAATGCGCGCTTTTACAGTTTTTGGTATGTTTAGTATTTATGTGAATTTTCCTGCATTAGGGTACCTTGTCGAAGGAGGGGAGGGATGAGGTTCACAATGAATGGCAACCCATGGTTCAACTTGGTTCTGATAACAAATGTAGCTGGAGCAGGAGATATCCGCAACGTGTATATCAAGGGATCACAAACTGGATGGATCCAGATGACAAAGAACTGGGGACAGAATTGGAACTGTGGTGTAAAGCTCGTAGGACAGTCGGTATCTTTCAGAGTTCAGACAAGTGACCATAGAAGATCAACTTCTTGGAATGTTGTCCCAGCTAAATGGCAGTTCGGTCAGACTTTCACTGGAAAGAACTTTAAATTCTGATCAGTCATTTCTATAATGTTATCGCCATTTGCTAGTTCTATTCGAGTTTTCTGTATATCTTTCCTGTTTTTTACTTGTGAATAAGTCATCATGGTAACAACAAAACATGAAACAAACATTCATTTTTATTTGCATCAAAAAATGCAGAACTTTTGTTCTAACAAAACAGGAAATAATTTCTAGCTACAAAAAATTAAGACGGGACATTCGGTCAGGGTTACGCTACCGAGTTTTTCCTTGTGTGAACTTTTTTAGCTGCATTTTCTGATTTAGCCTGTGAAGGAACTTCAGCACTTCGTCCCCGACTTATTTTGGTTTGGGCAAGTAAGGTTTCATTTGGATCATAAAGCTTTTCTAGTAGATTCACAACTTGTTCCATAGTGGGTCTGAGCTTGGCTTCGGTTGAGAGGCATCTGAGTGCTAAAGTAGCTGCGCTGAGGGCCGCTTCGATTGTGTGCTGTCCTTCTAGTCTGTTGTCTAGGACACGAATGACTTTTCTTTTATTAGCAAGATATGGCTTTGCCCATTCAACCAAGTTCTTTTCATTTCTAGGCTTGTTGCTATCAACTGCTCTACGTCCAGAAATCATTTCGAGAAGGACTACACCGAAACTGTAGACATCGCTTTTAGCTGTAAGATGACCTGATCAAAAGCCACCAAATTTCAAAAAAAATCAGTGTCAAGAAATCATGCACTAAAACAAACAACATATTCTAAATCTTAACGTATGAAAAAACATTTTCAAAACAGAAAATTACCAGCCATTATGTATTCCGGAGCAGCAAATACGTGAGTCATAGGCTCAACGACCATAGTGCAGCAATGGCCTTCGTCATCTGCTGGCCGAGCTTTGGCCAAATCAGTAAAAGAAAGTTTGGCATTGTAATTCTATGATAATAAAGTTTGAGTGTCAGAAGAGAAATAAACAGTGACCGGCAATTGCGTAAAAACTAAGCATAACAAATTTAAGTACCAAGTCTAACAGAACACTAGAGGTCTTGAAATTGCTGTATACAACGCTAGCCTTAGAACCGTGAAGAAATGCAAGCCCCTTTGCAGCCCCTAAAGCCACCTTTAAACGGAGGTTCCACGAAAGAGGCTGGAAATATGAACCTCCTGGCACATTCAAAATATGAAAAGTTAAGACATCTACTGACCTTTTTCACTATGAAATTAGCAAATGTATATAGGACTGATACTCACTTCTGAATAAATGGTTTTCTAAGCTTCCTCTAGCCACAAACTCGATAACCAAAAGTCTTTCCTCGTCTTCGATGCAATATCCGATCAGCTCAACAAGATTTGGATGGTGAAGTTGCCCCAAAAAATGAATCTTTTCCTGGAAAGAGAAGTGAGGATTAAATGGAATTAGTTAGAGATCAAGTATGCTAAAGAGTGACACTCACCAGCCATTTTGTGTGATAAAGACAGTCTATGTGTTCTAGTCTTTTTACGGCAATAACCATGTTAGTTCCAGAGCTAGCTGCTGGTAATGTCTGATCATCTACACAACCTTTGAAAACACATCCTAACCCACCTTCTCCCAATACATTCTCTGGTCGAAAATTTTTAGTTGCAACCATAAGATCAGCAAAAGTAAATCTCCTTAAGATGAAAGTTGGGAGTTCCAAATGTGTCGAGGAGATCCTGTTGCTACTTATAACATCTGTTTGAGTAACTTCTGCGGTTTCATTCTTGGGAATGGACCCTGGAACAAATAAGGCACACCAGTGTAAGATGAATGACCTTCGTAACAAAGGATTTAAACAATCCTAATGTGATCCTGATAAATAAATTCCTGTGTAGGAAATGCGGAAAGTGTGGAACATTAAAACAAGATCAAGAAGCCTTAGCAGAATATTTTTTATGGGAAGAACAATTTCACAATGGAAAAGTCCAGACTTTTGAATCAAAATAGGACTAATTATCAACTGGGTCATTTCCTAACAAGATAGTTTTGAAGATATCTGATGTTGAGTGATGAGATAGCTACCTGAGCAGTTTGGGCTCTGAGCTTTGACTTGAGAACTAAAGCAAAGTCCCATGTGAAAATATCCTGTCTTCCTACAAGTTCACCAAAATCACAAGTGAATGAAGAAAGGACCACTTGTTTAGAGGGGAAGGTGGAGAATGGAGATGGGAAACAAGAGAAGATTGGGAACCAAGTTTCTTGGACTTTCGAGGAAGTTGATGAAAAGACTTTCCAAACAACATAAGAAAATGTTTGAGGATGGTGGACCAAAATGCCTTGGAGAATGAAGATGGGAAACAAGAGAAGATGAGGAACCAAGTTTCTTGGACTTTCGAGGAAGTTGATGAAAAGACTTTCCAAACAACATAAGAGAAAAGTTTAAGGATGGTGGACCAAAATGCCTTGGAGAATCTCTATAGGTCTTGCTCTAGTCATTATAAATATGTTCATTTACTTTTAACTCATAAAAATATGTCAACTAATTAAAAGGGTTTTGCTCTTTCTAAAATTAGGTCATTTGAAAAATGGTTTTCAGTTTTACTCTTGAAATAATAATTATAAAAATTTGGAGAATTTAGATAATAAAATTCTCATTTAATTATAATAATGAGAAAAAATAATAGTTGTACAGCACTACATTGGCTGTCATATCTTTCTCGGTCTTTTGGCTAAGATCAAGTATATATAGGCCGTTAATCCAACTTGGTACAATCAGAAAAATGGGAAACACATGGCTGCCAACCTAAGATGACCGTACAATAAGATATATTTATGTAGGAAATGTATCATGTGGATCCATCTAATTTGGTGGACTCGTGAACCCCCTCTTACATCCGTTGATTGCATTTTTTGGATGCACCAGATTGTGTCAACGCATTAATGTAACATGTGACTTGCACTGTTTTGCACTTGATGCACACGTGATGTGCACATGACAAATGCAATGACGTGGTGCAATCTGGTGCATCCAAAAAATGCAATCAACGGATGCAAGAGGGGGTTCACGAATCCACCAAACTAGATGGATACACAGGATACAAGCTCTATTTATATACGTAACCATTTTTTATTTAAGCATATACCATTATTTGACGTGTGATAATAAAAAAATTAATGATTTGATTAGAAAGAAATAAAAAAAGATTAGAAAGAAATATAAGGTGACGTGATTTTTGAGGTGGTTGAAGAGCCATTTGATGCTCAACTGCCCAATGAGATTAGTCTAATTAAAGCACTAATTAATCACATGATTAGGAAATATTATGGGATGGGTCATTAGTCAAACTTTTGCATCCCATGTATTCATTTGCAACTTGTGCAATTTGAGAGTGGGGATGATACTATCAAGAAATAAACAAGTTTCTCATAATAAATTTGACATTATTAGAGATCAACATCCTATGATTGTCATTAAATTAATTATTAATCTAAATGTCAAATTAAGTAAGAAACAAGCAACACAGGAAACATATTTAATGATAACATTTACAAAGCAGTAACCTGATTTGGGAACCTAATGACGTTAGGTCAGCAGGGGCTTGCTCAATTTTTATATCATACAGTATTGTTTATCAAAGCTTCAATGGAAAATAGTTAGATTAAGCCCATCCACAATGTCCTGAGCCAATTGGATCGATCTATTTGGCGTTCTATTCGGTCCCATAATAGTGCAGCCCAAAGATTAGGTCAATTCATTTAAGGAGTCAAATGAAATACAATTTGGATCTGTTTTCTTTGAGCAGTGACAATTTGGTTTTTGAAGTTGACCATTTCTTAGGTGACTGACTCCATGAAAGCAACTTTTTTTTTTGATTCAAGGTGAGGTGATTTCATACAATAAGATCTAGCAATACAAACAAAAGAATCCAAACCGAAGGGATAATATCTAAGACAGTTCAATGCCGAAAAGTCTCATAAAACGGATGAAGAGCAGGCCATGTCGGCGCCATCCTGACGAACTCACCACAGTCCATTCATCTTCCGGACTCGAGAGAAACACCACAACGATCAAGAGGGCAGCAGGACCAAAACAAGCAGAAAAGCCAAAGGAAGGAGATCTGTCCCAACAGGCCCAAAGGCAACGAGCCCAGCCTCATCCTCCATACCTAACCAAACCAACAAACCCTAGCGCCGCCGCACCGAACACCCATCCACCCGCAGCGCCGCTGCAAACCCAAGCGCTGCCGGTCCCCGCACGCCACGCACAACCCCCATCCGCCGCGCCGCCGTTCAGCCACGAGCCAACCCCCCATCCGTTCGCTGCACGTCGCCACCCAGCCGCTCGCCATTCGTGGCCTCCCAGCCGACGCAGCCACAGATCTGCGGTGCGCCGCACGCGACCCATCCACGGTCTCAGGTCTGCCCGCCTCGCCGCACGCCTCCCATCCACTCGCCGTCCACCACACATCAACACCCACTCGCCGCCTCGGATCTGCAGCCAGCCACCCGTACCCCGTCGATTCAGCCGTTCCAAAGCCCCTCCGCCCTCTCGCACCGAAGCACATCCTCAAAGCACCGAAGCCCCGACCCCATCGTGGCTGACAAAGACTGGTCCGCAGCCACCAAATGTGCTGACACAGAACTGGGGAGGCAGCCCCAGCTCGTATCCAAATCCTTGCCAGAAACACCGACGGACTCAAGCCAACAGGAATCAAGGTATGGAGGAAAACTAGTAATTAAACTAAGGAAAGCTTTAGGGTAGACCCTAAAGAAAGAAAGGAAACAGGAAAGCAGATCTGATGAAACATGAAGAAAAGTTTGGAATCTCCTAGGGGTAGAGAAGAAGGTCCATCACTACATGAGGATGGACTTCTTGCTCCACCCCGGAGTAGAGACAACCGGAAAGTCTGTCAAGAGAGAAGGTGGAGATTTCTATTGTGCAATGAGATTTCTATTGTGCAACCATTGAAGATATTTCTCCGTAGAGTAACCACCTCAACTCATGACATAAGTTATTATGTATTATGCAAGTAGTCTCTTTGTTCCGCTTGTAAAGTTTGACCCTTCGGAGATTCATGTATTTGAAATTGTATGGCTAAATAAATGCCAAAGGCCAGTGTCATTACGTATGCTTTTGCTTCTTTGGAAAGAACTTCCACTTAAAGTGAGAACACGTACATTGCACTACAACATGAATATGACTTACGCAAGCACCAAACATTACCAATATTGGAAGCTGCAGACTCACTTCTCCAATTGAATGGTTCCCAAATCTAGACTTCACCTTAACTACTTTCTGGTGGCAACTAACTGCTTTTTTGGTGCACCTTCTCATCCGTTCTTCTACCAAACTTGGTTTTTCTTTATTCTTCTCATCTGGTACAGCAAATATGCTGGTTTTTTTATCATGTTTTCTCATCTGACTCTGCGGCGATCCTACCTGAGCCACGCCCACCACCCATTTTCCCAAATGAAGATAACCCCATGAAGCTGCTACTACCCTCACTGAAATTAAACGACTTCCTTAGCCTTGAAAGCTTGGACGAGGGGCTGTCGTTGATGATATATTCAGGCTCTTCTTCTCTAAATATTTTGATCTTAGCAACAGCCAAGTGTGCAATGCTGCTTCTGCAGAATGGGCAAACTGGCGCAACAGGGCACATTGTAGTCGGATTAGGCTTGTTGTGGCAGCACAATGCCAATGTGCATTGGGCACACATCTGATGGCCGCAGTCTTGGACCTCAATTGTGCACACTTGATCAAAGCATATGCAGCACAGCTCATTTTCACTGATCTGTGAGGCAAGCAGATATGTATAATTAATTGATAGTGTCGTAATCTTGCCACCCTACTGAAAGCGTTAGCAGATAATGTGGAACAACCCATATGTTTCTTTGACACAAAAGTCACAGACATTAATTTTAATATCCTACCATACCTCAGAGCTGTTATCATCTTGCTCAACATCTAATTGTGAAGCAGGTGATGACTTGAAAGTTATGCCTCTCAAGATATTTTTCTCCCTCTCCCTGTTTGCATCCAATAAAGCCCGCTCCAAGAGGATTCTTGTATCCTGATTTAGCTCACTGATGAATTTAAGTGGTGCTGGCCACACAAGAGGTTCTGCCGCCGAAGGATTTAACAAGGCAGCACATAGTGGATTCTTGTGCTTTAATGCAACCACATATGGTATTCTCCTGCATGACACTGAAATGTGAGGATATGATCTTCAAAACAATATTACAAGGAAATGATTTCGACAACCGGTGTACCAAGAGACAGTCATCTACAAACTGAATTACTAAAGAGTAAATAGTAAAACATTCTATCATGAATAACGAGCTGTCTATACCCAGATGAATCTCTTTGAACCCGATCTGCACCCCAGCAAGCAATTTGCGGATGCAATCAAGAGATCCTGCCTGGCAGCCAAATGAAGTGGTGTACTGCCTGGAAATCTGCAATACAGCCATCAAAATAAGAAAATGATGATATTGAAATAGTTGAACATGATGACGAACTTGTTTGTTTCTCTTACCCGTATCTGCCGGTAGAAGCACAGACAAGGGCACCATTATCAAGCAGAACTTGAACAGAACTTGGCCGTTTCTGTCTGGCCGCCAAATGTAAAGGAGTTGCCCCTTTACCATCCCTAACATTAACAAATCTGGCAAATCCCCTACATTTCAATGTTCCTAGAGTTCATCAGCAAAAAGCGAAACTTCATAAAACCGTCAGCAATGCAGATAACACATATGAGACTGACCACGATGCAGCAACAGGACTTGAACGAGCAGCTGCAACAATGGCTTGAACACAATCTGAATGACCATGGTAAGCTGCATAATGCAGACAAGTCCTTCCATTTATTGAATCGAACATCAAAACCTACATTAAACCAAATACATTCAAAACAAAACATGCAAAACCTAACGGCTAAATAACCGAAATAAAACAATCAAGTGGACTCACATTTGCACCAGCTTCAAGAAGCTTCTGAACGCAGGCTACTTTACCATGTACTGCAGCCAGCATAAGCGGAGTCTGCAACACTTGAATCAGTCTCACAAACAAAATCCTACTGAAGAATAAAACAACATCGAATTTTCAAAAATCTACCTGCTTGTACCGATTCAACAGATCTGGATTCACAGAACTATCCAGTAACATAACCAAGATCTACAACACAAAAATCAAACTCAGAACAAGCTAATATCAAATCGATCAGATTACAGAGTTGAAATGGAAATCGATACCTCGATCCAGCCATTGGCGGCGGCGATATGCAGCGCGGATTGACGATTGTATCCAGTCGTGTGTCTCAATCCACTATCAACAGTACCATATCTCTCAATCAACGATCTGACAGTGAGCGAATCGCCGCTTTTCACGGCGGCGAATAGCTCGTGGTCATCACGATCGCCACGCAGCTCAATCCGTGTCCCATCTGTTGACTGAATGAAACAGAGGCTCACTACAGTCTTTTTAGATAGTGCATTTAGATAAAGAGACGGAGGTCGAGATCATACGTCCTGTCACACACGCGCCGCCGTGGACGAAGGAGGAGTTGGTGGGGACGACGGCGGGAATCTTCGCATTTATTTTGAGGCGAAGAAGGTGTGGGATTTGATGGAAATAGGGAAAGGTAGAAGACAAGTTGAGAGCGTGAGGAGGGAGTTGGGGCAGGCTGCCCGATGTCACGTATCAATGGGTCAAGTGTGACCGGGGCAGCTGTCTGATATTTAATCATTCAAGTACTCACTTGATATTTTCCACATTAAAATCAATATTCGTGATATTCTTTCATATAAATTTTATTTTTAGGGAAAATTACAAAAATATGTCCTGAACTATCACATAATTTCAAATTAAGGATCAGACTATCTCAATTTTCATATTGAGGACCGGATTATCTCAATTTTCAAATTGAGGACCGGACTATCTCAATTTTCAAATTGAGGACCAGACTATCTCAATTTTCAAATTGAGGATTGGACTATCTCAATTTATTTTGGTATAATTATCAATATAATGAAATAATTGAAATAATATAAAAATAAATTAGATCCAATATTTAATTTATATGCTCATTATATAGGTAAAGCTCAAGAATGACATTTTACTTTTGATTAGATTGTGAGATAAATTTCCACCGTTGATTATTAATAATCTAACGGATGTTAATAAAAAAATAATTGTCAAATCCATCAACTATATGTATTGCAAATTCAGCCGTCAATTTAATTAAAAACCAACAACTAAGATTGTGTCATTTGGTTTATGAAAATGGCGTTTTTGAACTTTACTTATATAATGAGCATATAAATTAAATATTGGATTTAATTTATTTATATATTATTTCAATTATTTCATTATATTGATAATTATACCTAAATAAATTGAGATAGTCCGGTCCTCAATTTGAAAATTGAGATAGTCCGATCCTCAATTTGAAAATTGAGATAGTCCGATCCTCAATTTGAAAATTGAGATAGTCGGTCCTCAATATAAAAATTGAGATAGTCCGGTCCTCAATTTGAAATTGTGTGATAGTTCAGAACATGTTTTTGTAATTTTCCTTTATTTTTATTACATCGGTTTAGATTAAGTAAAAATATCAAATGGGTATTTTGACTTTATGGACTTGAATGGGAGCCTGAGGGCTAGCGGCCCAATGGTCAAAACAAGGCTACACAGGAAATCGGATCGAGTGCTGTACTGTTAAAAACTGCGAGATAAAACGACGTCGTTTGGCCTTAAAAACGATGTCGTTTTGACAACGAGATTATTTTACATTTATAGGGTTTTAGATTAAACTACGTAGTTTTATTTAAAAGCTATATAAAACTACGTCACTTTTAAACTTGCAGCACATGGGAGCACTGAAAGTGGCTGCACCGGATCCAGTTCCGGCTACACAGTCTAAGGGTCATTTATTGCATACTCCAAATTTATTCATGTGAATTCATCTCTCTTTTTTTAAAAGAGATTACAGGAATTTCATTCCTACCCCATGACTCAAATCCAAGACCTGATGGATTAGGTAGTGGGTGCCTAACCACTAAGCCAACCCCGCTTCATCTTTTTAATGGATTTGAAAATTTATTTTATATTTGATTGTATTGCACATGAATATATAATAATATGGTATAATTTCAGTCATTGATGAAATATAATGACGAATACAAAATAGAATTCACAAATCTATCAAAAAAATAAAATCAGGTGAACAAAACTCTAAATAGTCAAGTCATATAAAGCATGTCAATACTGCTTTGTTATCATTACTTATTTAAATGCAAAATCTTAGCCACCATTTATGAAAACGTCTTTTGAAAGGATGGCTTCAAAGTTCAAGCCAACAAGTCCACTTTGTCGAAATTCCACTAGCAAAAAGAAAGACAAACATGCATTTTTTCCATACCATTTTCCTTCATATCTAATTTAATTGCATGTGTTAATAAAATCATTTGATCAGGTTAAGAAAGGAATCAAATATACCATACTTTATTCCGTTAATATCGGATTAGTGGGGTCAGAGTTGTCACACACATACCCTCTACTAGTAGGAAAAGATATGTGCATGACAAGGTACAATAATTCATACAAAGTGCACTTAGTTGTACCACAAGTGCCTAAAGCTTTAAATTTCATAAAGAAAATGTGTTAAGTACATATTATCGGTGTATTGAGATGACATTCAAATTCTTTAAATTCATTCTTATTATTGAAATCTAACATGATCAAAGGTATTTTGATATTTTCAATTTTTTATTATTAAAATATATTTTATAAACGTTACGCATAAACGCATCGACTTTAAACATTCGTAAACTCGATAAACACCGAATTCAAATACACCTACCGTCAATTCAATTCAAACACTTTGCAGCCATGCAAAACTCGTTTCTATCCTTTTACATAATGTTAAGCCCTATTTCAAATGAAGCCCTATTTCAAATGAAGCCCTATTTTTATTGAAGCCCATTCCCCACTCCGTTTGGCCCAATCAACGACTTTTCCTAAACAGCGTTGTTTACGTTTGCCTAATTAGCTTCAAATTACGATTATTTTATTTTCAAAAAATAATTAATGTGATTTTCTGTAATTTAATGATAATATATAAATCAGTAATTTTCATACAAGTCTGAAATTATAAAAATAATTATATCTGCTACATATATTTCAAAATATTTAGTATTTTTAATTTAAGACAGAATTCTTAAGATAATGCTAATTTTAGGAAACAGTTTAACCGCGTTTTTAGAAGTCGGTGGAATTAGGAACAGCTGTCAACCGCGTCAAAACCGTTAGATCAAATTAAGTCGGTTTATCTCCACCGTTCAATCTCATATCTTATCTCTATATATATACGTAGCCACCTCCTCAATCATTCACAAATGTCTTGATCGATGGTTTCGAAGATTCTGGAGTGCTTTGGGTTTCGACTTCTGAGGTGTTATTTCTCCGATCTGTTGCTTTTACGGTTTGCCTTGACGATATGATTTCTTCGATTTCGTTATTGGCTTCTTGGTGTGTAGTTTATGGAGCGGTTGACGGTCTGATTCGGATTTAGTTAACGAGATCGATTACATGTCTGCTTAATTACCTTCTTGGTGTGTATTGTATGGTGCGATTGACGATCTGATTGGGATTTCATTTTCAAGATCGATTTATTGTATGCCTAATTGGCTTCCTGGTTGTGTGGTTCAAGGTGCGCTTGAGATAATGGTTGACCACTTAATTGACGTCTTCTTTCTTTCCGTGGTTTTTTCTTAATTGATGGATAAGTTGGGTTAGGTCATGGAGTTCGGATTTCAGGATGGTTGTTGCGTGGTTAATTGGCTTCTTGGTTTATAGTTTATGATGCGCTTAAAGATGGTGGCCTACTTGGAGTGGCATTATAGTGGATCTTGAATGAGTTTTTGTTCTTGGATTTCATGTATCATGGATTTAATTCTATCTTCCATATTTGGTGGAATCTTGCAGGACTTACAAGGGTTTATGGATTTACTTGAACTAGGTTTTGCTTGTGGATTTTACTAATATTTTGTTCGTTTCTCTGCTTTGTGTTCTTCGGTCTTTTTTCTAAAGACTCACGAAGCTATTTCTGGTTGTAGTTTATTGGTGGAGTTTTAATCTCAGGGGTATCAATCTGCCGATACTCATTGACTAGTTTATGATTTTGTGAATTTTCTCCATCATTTGATGAGTTCGTTGATTGGCATAATTTGATGTCATATGTATGGTTCAGCAAAGGATTCATGTTCTAGCTTATTGACGGATTTTTATTCTCAAGGGTACAAAGTTGCAGATATACTTTGATTTGGTTATGTTTTTTTGTGTTACTTAAGTTCCATCAATTGATTATTTTTTGTTTTGCATATGTTTTTGTAATCTTGTAGGGCTCAAGAATGCATTCTTGGCTGTAGCATATTGGAGGAGAATTAATGACAGGGGAGCACCAAGCATACTTGACTTGGTTGTTTTTGGATTTTACTGATATTCTGTTCTGTTTGTTACTCTACTTTGCATAGTTGTGTGTAATTTGTAGGACTCGAGAAAGGATTACTGGTTGTATCTTATTGGTGGAATTTCGATAACTGGGGTTCCTGGTTGCCAATATACACTGACTAGGTTATGATCTTGTTAATTTTTCTGTCACTCGATTTGTTATGAAGATTGGGTTAACCGTTTGATTTCATGTTTTGGCGAGTTCATGATGTGAAATTGAGGTCTTGGATGTGACACGCGCTCGAAGTCTCTTTGATTGCTAGTTGGATTTATAATTTGATGAATTGATCTCTTCTCATTGGTTTCCTGGATATGGTTCTCAAGGTTTTGAAGTTCTTACGGATACTTCTCTTTTTGTCAGCACCTCTCTCTACAATTCTTTCATTTATAAACGGCTTATGTTATGTTCCTTCCAGGTTTCAGAAGGCATTGGTGATCTTTCTGTGGATCTTTATTATGCAAGGGTATATATATATTCCATTAGTTAAATATCAATTGATGATCTATGGTGTTTTCCTCATTCTTTGCAAGTTCATACTTATATCGGCTGTGGGAGAGTGGCTATATTGCAGATAAAGTGGACTTTTCAAAACAAAGCTAAGGGGTGAAGTTAATGAATCCCTTTTCTGAACTGAGTGAAAAATTAGTATACAGGGAAGTGCACTTATGGCCAGTTTCTTATTCCTCTCGTTTTTGAAGAATAGGCAGTTTATCCATCAATACCATGTGAAGGAAGATGGTTAGTTGTTCAGTTCTTTGCGAGGATTCATCATTATTATTTGGAGTTATTTTATTGATGTTAGTCTTGTTTCTGGTGGTATTTTGGATTTGAAGTGTCTTATCCCCTTCAACATGGTATTGATCTGGTTCTTATGTCGCTCTGTCATCAACTCATTGTTCAGATTGGATCGGGTCATTGCATGTGTTGGTTTATGATTGATTTCCCAGGAGTATGCTTATTTTAGGAAAGACTGGGTCAACGGATGCACATGAGTGATCCCTGTTGGTTAGGATTTTGAAAGCTTATTTTTGTAATGATTTGTATTACTCTTGAGAAAAGAATACTTGAATAAAAAATTGTAATCCACTTTATTATCGCTAGAGCCAATATTAATATCAAATGGAATTTGTGCAGATATGTCATTTTAGCAGGATTGTCAGGTCTCTGCGTTTACCTGGAACTCTCTACTTTGCAATAGTTTGCGTATGGGTTACCTCTTTACTGTTTTGATTACTTGTAGTGTGAGAACACTATTAAACCTGAAGGAGCTCTCTTATAAACTTATGAATTGGCATACTTGGTGTTAATCCTGATCTTTAATGAGTTTTACAGCATAACTCTTCCTGTGCAGTATGTTAGAGGGTCTCGCTGATGATGAAAGTAAAAGTCCAGGAAAGTTCTTTTCATGTTTAATATTACAACATTTCTTCTCGACTGGGCTGCTTATATAAATTTGTGTATACATGTATGAGTTTGTGTTTATGAGTTTAGTTTCTAGGTTTTGTTCGAGTCTTTCGAGGACCATGGAATTGTTTAGGTTACTCAGATAATACTTGAGGTGCTTCCTATAGTTTACTAATGAATCTGTTAAAAAATCAATGTGAACAGAACTACGAACGGGCTTGGTCCCAATTGCGCTGGGTATGCAAATAGCTTGGGACTTAGTCTGTCCTAAAGTACAGCCCCTAAAAGCTTACAAAAACGTTTAATAATTTTTGTGCATGTATGGTAGGTGGTAACTGGTTTTATTTTGGACAGAAATCCTACACACATCTTTAAGCTGAAATATTATTTTTGACACATGCAAGGTGGACCTTCAGTTTTGTGAGCCTGATCACATTTTAAAATATGAGAGCGGAAACTATTTTATCATTACATGTTTGTTTTAATATATAATCTGAAGTACTTGTGTTGCTAATGTTAAGGAGCCTCTGGGGTTGGAATTTCGAAGAAAGTTCAGGTTTCGATTTATTTTGTTCCCTTCTCATTTCTCATATATTGAGCTCTAAAACCATATTCATGTTTTTTAAAGAGAAAACATTTCTTGTAGCAATCTGAAGCTGATTGTCAGCTAACAATATTTTCCTTGCATCTGCCTTCTTTTGTTGAATGCCAATTATGTAGACCTTTTGGGAAGGGCATTCATTGGATTTCTGTTATTTGTTTCTTTGCTTTGCATACATGTGTAATCTGTTGGGCTACTTGAAGGGTTCCTGGTTGTAGCTTATCGGTGGAGAATTAATCTCAATGGTAACAAGTTCCTATTATATACTGATCACTAGGTTTTGATTTTGTGGTTGTTCATAATTCAACTAGTTTTTGTCTTGCTTGCATTTTGTGTATCCTTGTGCGACCCAAAAAAGGATTCCTGGTTGTAGCATAATACTGGAGTTTCAATCTCGGGTGTCCAGGTTGCCGATATTTATTTGTTGTTATATTTTTTCATCATTCCTTAACTTTGATCTCTGGGGTCTCAGGTTGTCGTCTTGTCGATATGCTTTGTCCAGGTTATAATTTTGTTAACTTTTCATCATTCGACCATTTATTTGTTTTGGTATTTTGGTGTTATCTGTAGAGATCAATAAAGTCTTTCTGATTGAAGCTTATCTTGAAGTTTTAATCACACCGGCACTAGGTTATGGACATACATTGACTAGGGTATGCTTTTGTTTTCCATCAATAGATTATTTTTTGTTTTGCTTAAATTTTGTGAAATCTTGTAGGAATAAACAAAGGATTCCTGGTAGCATATTGAAGGAGAATTAATCTTAGGGTACGTGTTATGGATTTACTTGAACTAGGTCTTGTTTGTGGATACTACTGATTTTCTGTTCTTTTCTCTTCTGAGCATACATTGTGTGTAATTATTTATGATTCATGACAGGATTCATGGTTATAGCTTGTTAGTGGAAGTTTAATCTCTGGGGTACTCAATTGCCAATTTACATTGGATCTTGTGTTTTTTCCATCACTCTATTAGTTCTCTGTCTTGCATATTTGGGCCTGGGCGTAATCAGTAGGGCTCCATGAAGGATTCCTGGTTGTTGCTTGTTGGTAGATTCTTAACCTCAGGGGTACCAAGTTGCCAAGATGCATCGACTAGGTTCTGTTTTTTGTGATTTTTTCCATATTTCGATTTTTTCTTGTTTTGCATATATTTTGTGTAAAATTGTAGGACTGATTTGGAGTTTTGTTCTCTGGGGTCCTAGGTTGTTGATATACATTGACAAGGTTATAATTTATTAACTTTTAATCACTTGATTAGTTTTTTGTTTTGACTACTTGGGTGCAATCTGTAGGGTTCAATAAAAACTTCCTGGTTGAAGCTTATCTTGAAGTTTTAATTTATTGGGTACAAGGTGCGAACACACATTGACTAGGGTATGTTTTTGTTTTCCATCAATAGATTATTTTTTTGTTTTTCTTACGTCTTGTGTAATCTTGTAGGAGTAATGAAAGGATTCATGGTTGTAGCATACTGAAGGAGAATTAATCTCAGGGGTACCAAGTTCACTTGAACTAGGCCCTGTTGGTGGAATTTACTGATATTCTGTCCTTTTCTCTTCCGTGCATAGATTGTGTGTAATTGTGTAAGACTTAGGAAAGGATTCCTGGTTGCAGCTCATTGGTGGAATTTCAATACCTGGGGTACTCAGTTGCTGATATACATTGGATAAGTTATGATCTTGTGTATTTTTTCATCACTCAATTAGTTCTCTGTTTTGCTTACTTGGCGTAATCTGTAGGGATCAAGGAAGGATTCCAGGTTGTAGCTTGCTGGTAGATTCTCAACCTTAGTGGTACTGAGTGGCCAATTTTCATTGACTAGGTTCTGTTTTTGTGATTTTTTTCATCGTTCGTCAGATCTTTGTTTTGCATACATTTTGGGTAATCTTGTAGGACTAGAGAAAGTATTCATGCTTGTAAAAGGTGGATTTTTTTCTGGGGTCCTAGGTTGTCGATATGCGTCAGGTTATAATTTTGTTAATTTTTCATCACTCGACTAGTTCTTTGTTTTGAATATTTGGGTGTAATATGAAGGGCTCAATAATAAAGACTTTCCGGTTGAAGCTTATCTTGAAGTTCAATCTCACAGGCATTGGGTTGTGGACATACATTGACCAGGGTATGTTTTGTTTCCTATCAACAGATTATTTTGTGTGTTGCTTACACTTTGTGAAATCTTGTAGAAATAAAGAAAGGATTCCTGCTAGCGTAGTGAAGTGGAATTAATCTCAGGGGTACCAATTTATGGATGCACATGACAAAGTCTTGTTTGTGGATTTTACAGATATTCTATAGTTCTGTTCTTTTCTCTGCTATGCATACATTGTTTAATTTTGCAGGACTCGGGAAAGGATTCCTGGTTGTAGCTCATTTGTGGAATTTTAATCCCTGGGGTACTCAGTTTCCGATATACGTTGGATGAGTTATGATCTTGTGTATTTTTCCGTCACCCAAGTTATGGTTTTCTTGGTCTAGGTCTTGTTTGTGGATTTTTGATGATATTCTGTTCTTTTCTGTACTGTGCATACATTGTGTGTAATTTTGTAGGACTCGAGAAAGGATTCCTGGTTGTAGCTCATTAGTTGAATTTTAATCTCTGGGGTACTCAGAGCCCAATATACATTGGATAAGCTATTCTCTTGTGTATTTGTCCATCACTCGATTAGTTCTCTGTTTTTCATACTTGGCTGTAATCTTTAGGGCTCAAGGAAGGATTCCTGGTTGTAGCTTACTGGTGGATTTTAAATCTCAGATGTAGCAAATTGCCAATATACGGTGACTAGGTTCTGTTTTTGTGAGTTTTTCATCATTCGATTAGTTCTTTATTTTGCATACAATTTATAATCTTGTAGAACTCAAGAAAGGATTCCTTGTTAAAGGTGGATTTTTTCTCTGGGGTCTCAGGTTGTTGAAACATCGACTAGGGTGTGCTTTTGTTTTCCATCAATAGCTTAATCATTTTTCCCAGGGCTACCAAGTTACGGAATTACTTGAACTAGGTCTTGCTTCTGGATTTTACTGGTATGCTGTTCTTTCTCTGCTGTGCATACATGTGTCTACTTTTGTAGGACTCGAGGATTTCTCGTTGTAGATCATTGGTGGAATTTTAATCTCTTGGAACTCAGTTGCCGATATACACTGGATAAGTTATGTTATTGTGTATTTATTCCATCACTCAGTTCTCTCTTTTGCATGTGTGGGTGTAATTTTTTGGGGCTCAAGGAAGGATTCCTGGTTGTAGCTTATTGGTGGATTCTTAATCTCAGGGACCGAGTTGCCAATATGCATTGTCTAGGTTCTGTTTTTTGTGATTTTTTCCAATAGATTTGTTCTTTGTTTTGGATACATTTTTGTAATCTTGTAGGACTCAAGAAAGGATTCCTGGTTGTATAATATTGAAAGAGAATTAAACAAGGGGATACTTATTTGGATTTTACTGATATTCTGTTTGTTACTGTACTTTGCATACTTGTGTGTGATTTTGTAGGGCGCAATAAAGGATTCCTGGTTGTAGCTTATTGGTAAACTATTAATCTCAGGGTACCAAGTTGCCGATATACATTGATTAGCATGATTTTGTGATTTTTTTCCATCACACAATTAGTTTTCTTTTTTGCGCACTTGCAATCTGCAGGCCTCGAGTAATGATTCCTGGTTGCAGCTTATTGGTGGAGTTTTATTTTCAGGGGTACTAAGTTGCCGTTCCACATTGAATAAGTTATGATTTTATGAATCTTGTCCATCACTCAGTCGTCTCGCATACTTTGGTTTATCTGTAGAGCTCAAGAAAGGATACCTCATTATATTTTATTGGGGAGATCTAATCTCAGGGGTACCTAGTTACTGATTTACTTGAACTAAGTCTTGTTTGTGGATTCTTCTGTTTATCTGTTATTATGTTTGTCTCTCTGCTTTGCGTACATGCGTGTAGTCTGCAGGGCTAAGTGAAGAATTAATCTCAATGGTACCAAGTTGCAGATATATATTTAATAGGTTTTGATTTTTCTTTTCAGTTCTTGGTTTTGCATACATTTTCTGTAACCTTGTAGGACCAAGAAAGAATTCCTGGTTATACCATATTGGTGGAGTTTTAATATCTGGGGTCCCAGGTTGCCGATAATCATTGACTAGGTTTTGATTTTGTGATTTTTTATCATTCAATTAATTTTTGTTTTGTATACAGTTTGCGTAACCATGTAGGACTCGAATGGATTCCTGGTTATAGCTTATTGGTGTTGTTTTGATCTCAGGTCACGGGTTGCCGATCATTGACCAGGTTATGATTTTATTAATTTTTCATCACTCGATTAGTTCTTTAATTTGCGTACCTGGGTGTAATTTGTAGGGATCATCAACGGACTTCCTGGTTGTAGCTTATCTTGGAGTTTTAGTCTCGCAGGTATCAGGCTGCCGACATACATTGACTAGTTTGTTATTGTTAATTTTTCCATCCATATAATTTTTTGTTTCTGCCTACGTTTTGTGTAATCTTGTCGGACTCGAGAAAAAATTCCTGGTTGTAGCAATATTGGATACTAGTTTCTGTTAATGTTTATTTGTGGTTGTGGATACTGATATTCTGTTAGTTTCTCTGCTTTGATGAACTAGGTGATGTTTGTGGTTTTTACATCATTCAGTTCTTTGTTTTGCATACTTGGGTGTGATTTTGTAGGACTCGAGAAAGGATTGCTTGTTTTATCCTATTGAGTCATTTGATGTATTGTGTGCTTACAATGTTTTTACAGATGGGGTTCTCTATTTACTGCTATGCTTATTTATGTGCTTCCCCCTTTACGAGCCCTGATATTTTGTATGTTTTACAGCATCACTCGTCCAATGGTGTAATGTCCGAGCTGCCGAGGGTCTAGGGGATGAAGATTGTTAAATTCCAGGGAGTTCTTCTCATGTTTAATATTACAGTACTCTTTCGCACTGGGCTGCTTTCGAACTTGTTGAAACTTAGATGGACTGGTTTTTGAAAAATAATAAATTAATTGGAGCTGCATTTCTTCTGTTCCAGATCATTTTGTGTTCGTCGGTTTTTCGTGTTTTTTTCGAACGACACCGTTTGTTTCGATACCATTACCATTCGGTGTCCAAACTCCAAGTGATTTGGGTACTTACATAGTGATATGTAAACGACAAGGTTTTGCGGTGGTGGAGGCAGGAAGCAGACCCACACATCTCATCCATTTTCCATCAGTCTCTGAATCTACCTCTCTTTCCGGCGAACTGATCGCGCTGGCGTTCTCCTGACCATCATGACCAAACGTCGTTGCTCTACTGAACTCCAGATATGGACTCCAGAGAAGAAGCGTGAGGCGTCTTCTTCTCGCAGGATCACTGTCGCTTCCTCCCGCGATTCCACCTCATTCACACTTCCAACTGATTGGTACGTCGATGAAAAGAAACGCTCCTCCAGAGCTTACAGAGCCATCACCGACAAGGTTGGTTACATGATCTTCTGCTAAATCTTTGATTTTAGGGATTTGTAGAGTTTGTTGAATGTAGGGTGTTAGGAATTTGATGCCTTTTGTTATTAATTCTTTGATCTGGTGGTGGATTGTGTCCGAATTAGTCTTTGATTGCGTTAGTTGAGGTTTGGGTGGTTTAGGGTGCATGGAGGTTGAAAGGCATCTTGTTGTCGAATTCGTTGCATGAGCAAGTAAAGCTAGTCTTGAGCTAAGATGGGAAATGAGGCTTTGTGGATATGAGTTTTTATTTATTTGATTGCATGGCTGTTGAATGTGTTGTGTTGTGTGAGTGCAGTATTACCATGAACCAGGAACTGGACGGAAGTTCCGATCCTTAGCTTCGGTGAAGAGGCACTTAACTGAAACTGACTGTCACGAAATTAGTACACAATTTGACTACGGTTGTAAGTCTGATTCAAAGCCAGGGTCTTTCATGAAGAAATTTCAATGTAAAACAAACCATCAGATTGTGGTGCGTGTGTATATTGTTGTAATTTAGAACTAGGCTTTTGTGAAATGTCCACTGACATTTGTGTGATGGTATGGTGCAGGTTTATAAGAAACCGTATACTCCCAAGCATCAAGTCAACATTGACCAAAGCAAACCTTTTAAGCTGCCTGATGGTTGGTTCATTAAGAGATGTATCCGCAGGTCAGGTCACTCCATGGGCAAGGTTGACAAGGTGATTTCTATTTGTAAATGAAAATGAGCATGAATGTCTGATTATTTTATTGCGATGTGGTAACCCTGTTTAATGTTCATGTACTGGCATGTGAGTAAAACTCAAGACTTTAACAGGTGATTACTTTAGTTTTGTCTGAACTATATACTAGGGCTTATTGGTAAAGTTTTAACTAAGAGGAACTGAGAAGAATTTATTGGCATCACATTTACCTAACATCATTTTCATCCTTCAATAAAAGCCTTCTTTCTGATTTTTTTCCGAGTGTTCATGAATTTTATAAATCCTTGTTCAGTAACCGTAGATTCTATGCTTCTATGGTAGTCTGAATGTTTTTGCTTCGTAGTACTACCGTGAACGAGCTACAGGACGAGTATTTCGGTCACTAATCGATGTCCAAAGGTATCTATCTGACACATGTACCGAAGAAAACACCACTTTATCCAAGTTATTTAAACCAGATGGTTTCATCCAGGTGTGGCTACTCATTTCTGCTTAGCCTTATGATCAACTTTTGTTCAAATTTACAAGGATTGTCTACTAGTATCACTTTTGCTAAATAAGTTGGCAGCAAACCTGACATTGAACCATTTAGTTGCTCAAAGTAGCACCAAAGATGCAGGAATTGACATGCATATCAATTCTCAAAGCGATAACACTATCTATTACAGTATTTTCCGTGCCTATATATACTGTACTAATATGGCGTATAACATTCTGTCTCTGATTTCTACAGATGTCAGGGTCAGAAGAAAATGACAGTGACGGCACTAGTAATAGTGATATGGCTATTGTGTCTTACTCTTGTCACCACGAGTCTTATTCAGATCATTCTGATGATATGCTGCTTAAGGATCTTGTAAGAAAAAATGGTGATCTACCTCTAAAAGATGTTGTCCGCGATGATGAAGATATACCCCTCAAGAATCTTGTGGCGAAGTCTGCTGATGTTCCACTCAAGAATTATGTCAGGAAATCAAAAATTGCCCTGCTGAAGGATCTTGTTCAAAAGGCTGATGATGTACTCCCCAGAGATCTTGAATGGAAGTCTGACGATGTACCAGTCAATGATCTTGTCCGAAAGTCTGACGATGTGCCACTGATGGGCAATAAAACCAAAAAGGTAACATCATGCAAATAATACTTGTGAATCTCATCTTCTTTCATAAACAATGTCCCCAATTTCTGTGTTTCTGTACAGCATACTGATAAACAGACATCTCCGGCTGCTAATGTCTTCAATTCCACATCAAAAATATTGCCTGTCATGCGTCCAACCATCCAATTAAAATCAAATGGGTTCTTAATGGCCCTGGAGGCGATGATTGGAGTCCTTTCACCGGTGATACTATGGTTCCAGAATCTCTGAAGCAGGAATGGGCAAAAATGTTTGTATATATAGTCAGTCAGAATTTTCAGGATGGAAAAAGTTCTGACGGTAATTTCTCAAGATCTCTAGCTTGTTCCATTTGTTCACAGTTCTGCTCTGGCTTTTCTATGTTTGAACAGTTTTTCATACTTTCTACTCCCTGTACATACTTTGCTAATTGCAATTTATCTCTGGGTTTTGCAGCTCTAGTCTAGCTGACTTCGGTTTGATGGGAACAAGAAGAAGACCCGCATCGCTTTAACTAGTGTTCAACTCAGCTCTTAAACCCTGAATGTAACCTACTTATATCCCCATCAGTCATTTAACTGACTCGGCTGATCCTTGCACATTTAACACTACTAAATGCAGCACTGTTGTCAACAACAATAACAATACATTGGAGACTGGCCTCGATCTCGCTCAGCTCTAGAACATGAACAATGTGCAAGCCACTCTATAAGGGCAATTCAATTGCTTTAACTTTCCTCGTAGTTCCACCAAGGCATCACGTCTCAGTAATTTAATCTTATACAATAAGAAAACAGAACAGAATCCCACAAAAAGAGCTCACATCTTCCCAACCATCACATTCTTCTCTACTTGGTTTTCCAAAACTAATCAATACATACAGTGAACATGTTTGTTATAGCCAAAGGCTCAAAGAAGCTCAAAATATCCCTAATAATTCCACATGCAAATTATTCATCTATACTAGCCTACTCCCATGTTCCCTTGTGGTGGCCCAAAAGCTTTGTTTCTTTCTTTCATTAATGCTTATTTGTGCCATTAATCTTCCAACCTCAATCGTGACTTCCTGCAATGACATTCACTAATCAACATGTTTCTTGAACATTAAAAAATCCCAATCTGATGGCATCAGAATAATTGGGTAATCAGCAAATCTGTATGTATTCCTGTTTATATTTTGAGTATGCCTAGCCCACTGTATTAAAGATTCGGACAGCCATTATATACAGTACCCGACAATGTAAATCCATTACGGCATGACTCAAGAGTCTCCCTAACCACACGCATACAAGCATCATTGATGGGAAATTTGGCTTCCATAAGTAACCATAAAAATCTACTGGCAAACCAAGTCTAGCAACTTCGTCAGCTTTGTTCTACATTTTTAAAATGCTAGTTTCAGAAAAAATCTTAAAATGGGAATAAAGAACTTTACCTGTCAGCATTGCAAGAGAATGATCTCTTTAGCTTGATCAACTCATCGTCACATTCACTTTTGTTCTGAACCAAGCTCCCACTGAAGTATTCTTTTCCTTCCAGCTTTACTCCAGTATAAGAACTCTGCTTTTCAGTATGGGGCAGCTTAGATTTGTAGCTTGACACCAGTGACAATCCATGATCCTTTACAGCAATGGCCCCACAATCTTTGAACGGAAATGAGCCACAAGAGAACAATTGCATCAGAACTGCTGATGCCTTTATCTTACCATGTGAGCTATTCCTGGATGTTTGATCATGACAGTTCCCGTTTAATGCCCCTGTCCTCAACATTAAACGCTTATCAACTTTCATCAATGTTTCAAGGGTCTCTGGGCTTGAATCGGATGGTGGGGGTGTAATCTCACCTCTGCTTAGCTCTACGGTATCATTCTCGCAAGCTTCAATTTCCTTTTCAGACTCCTTTTCACTAAAATCATGATGCCTGTTTGATTCTGTTTGCGTGGATGCATTGGCTGCAACACTATCTCCCACAGATACACTTTTTGCTGTAGTTTTGTACAGTTTGTATTCATACATATCAATGGAGCTGCATGACTGGTTCCTCCGATTTATTACCACTGGCGAATCCACTTTCTTGCTAGTGTCATGAATATCTGATGATCTACTTGATGCTGGCAAACTGATGATCTCCCTAGCCTGATTTACAATTGGTGGTGCCTCAATAAGAAGATGAAGAAGCTCTGATCCCTTGAGAATATATTCATGACCTGTTGTGGGGTATATGAAATCATTTTCTGTTAAATCCTGCCACACAAATCCCTTCCCATAACTCCTGGCATTCCCAAAAATTTCAATAAGATACTAATACATAGCAAATGAGCATGAATGATAAAAACCCATCAAAGTTTTTGGATTCATACCTTTTGCAGGACCATGAATACATACTAGACATCCCTTCTCCGCGTAAAAGAGTCAATCGAGTAACTACATCTACAATGAACAACAACATATGGACTAACATTAGATAAATGATAAGTTCACAACCCACGAGACGCTGAAACTGAAGAAAATAGTATGAAGATCAGAATGGACGGGAATAGAGGCATGCCTTTGAGATAGAGACCTCCAGGATTGGAAAGAGGAACCTCCATGAAATGGGGCTGCTGAAGTTGTCCATTTCTAGTGAGGTAATACACAACTGCAACTTCCTTCACATTGGTTCTTTCTGGAATGATTCCTCTGTCTTTCCACCTGTTCGAGATTTGGAGCTCTGTTGACCCAACATCCCTTGTAGAGCCCATCATAGTCCTTCAATGTGCCTTTCAAGAACTCAAGATCAATTAAGAGAGATGCAGAGGTGGATTTTTCTTTGCTGCTTCTGGTAGATGCTTTTTTGAGTGTTGGCTAAAGCTCTCAATGTGAATAAAGACCGTGAGGTGCCAAATATAATACTTGGGGTGAGTAGACTGACTTGAGCATGCGGTCAATATTCTGCACCAATAAGTTGACAAATGGGCACCGGTTGCCTTATAATGCACCTAAACAACAAGGAAAAATATGCAAATTATTCACAAATAGTTGACCTTGGCTGACGGAATATGAGATAATGAGATTTCTGGATTTGAAAATGACTTATGAAGTAGGCTTACTTATGCTGATACCCGAACCTGAAACCATAATGTTCGTATCTGACTGATGAATCTGATAGCTATGCCACCTGAGTCAAATCAAGACACTAAACATACTAAGCCACCAGATGCGTGTATCAATAACACATGGATATAGCAACAAGAAGACAAGTATCCAGAGGCTGCAGTTATGGCTGATGAATACATGCTGACTAGTATGGTAGATAGTCTGCAATGTCGGCAAGGTCTACACAAAACAAGTTCTCACACGCTAAAAGACATGAATGGAGAAAAACTTGCACATGGAATACTAACAAATGCATATGATTGACCCATATAAGAAATTTCTTTGTCAATTGTCATGCATAGAATATAAGGCATATGAGAATTAACAAGCTAAAACATGAACTGGACCAAATGAGAGCATAAGTCAAAGAAGATAGCAATTGCTTGGCTTACTTAAAAAAAATTAATTCCGAGGTGGAGTTTGGTTGTGTAATTTAGATATATAGTCTTGCAATTAAATGAAGTAAAGGTGTGTAATTTATTATGCAGGCTTTTTCACAACACAATTTAATGCAGAGGTGGAGTTTGGTTGATGTAGAAAAAAAATATCCATTTGCCCGTCAAACACACAGTGTTTGTTTCTCTACAACATTCCAATAGAATGAAAAAAGACCACTGCTCAAAGAATATTACGCTTTAGAAATTTTAAAACTTGAACTGACTTGTTAACTTCAAAAGAATGGCTTAACACTGTGTTTTTGGTCAATACCTCAATTTGTAGAGCTTTGTGAGTTGTATCGAACATTTCATCAAAAGGGCCAAACAATAATTTGATGGGCCTGACATTGTTAACCATGCAAGAAGGCTCAAATTGATTTACGAAATAGTGTACTGTAAATAATTTCAGCAGTTACCTGTAGCATCGGAAACCGAATTGAATCGGCGATATGGTCAACGGCAGCAACTAGGGCTCAGCAGTCCCTCAGCAAATAAGTCTAACTAATTCACTGCTACTTCAGTCTTTCTTAAATGATTTTGTCCCGCGTTTGGGATCGTTTACACGCATTACGATGTCGTTTTATAATAAATGGATTTAGTCTAAACATACAAGTGAGGAATCAGTCAAACCGAACATACAAGAATGTTTCAGGAGACAAATACGAAGTTTAAAAAATCAATATCTTCAGTTGCATGCATATGCTTAAGTCTTTGTCGCTGCATGTACTTTCAAGCATGTCTTATAAGCTAGGGCACTGATGAGAAGCGAAAACTACCGCACACACGACTCGACCAGCAGCCTCATTGTATCCTTTTTTTTTCATAACATAAAAAAGACACATCGAAGAGAAAGACTCTTTGTCTAGAGTCATTTGACATCTCCCTCACTACGCCAGAAAATGGCTTAAGTGACTTATGTTGATGAAGTCACATAAGCATTTGTCGCATAAGTTATCGTTCCTGACTGACATACATAGCCAGTCGCTTAAGGTATCTTATGTGACTGGAGATATGCGACAAGCATAAGTGTGTCGCTTAAGAGATCTAACGCGACAAATATCTAAGTGACAGCCCATAGTTTGTCGCGTAAGTCTATTTTCAAATTGCCACGTACGCAAACTTTCGAAACGCTGACGAAGTTATTACTTTTGTACGATCTGTTTCAGACACAATTAAATTGGTTCAACAACTTTTTGTCTTAAGCGACGGACATTGATATATGTAAGTCGCATAAGTTTAAGTTCATACGGAAGCCCTCCATTTCACTCTTCTTCTCTAAGACGCTCCTTCAACCCATTTCACAAATCCAACGATTTACCCATGGATTTTGCACAACATAAACATAATTGTTGATTCTTTGTTTAACCAATTTGTTCTTTTGAACGTGATGTTGATTTTGGATATTTTATAAACTCAAAGTCAGGCTTTGGAGAAGATTTTAATACTTGTTTAAACGTAGCTAGGAGTTTGAGTTGATAATTTATGAACACACTTGTGTAAACATTTGATCCATATTTAACCCATTTGATCTTTTGAGCGTGATGTTGATCTTTTGAAAGTGTTCATGCATGCATGAACACACATTTAAAATAAGCAATATGTGAAGATGAACCCTTACTAGCTATATGTAAACATGGATCAAGAATGTTATTTAAGAGAAATGGATGAAAAATCATTCAAAGAAGATGAGGTTGACGACATTGATGATCAAGATATATAAATGAAGACGTGTAATGTTATTATACAATGTATTTGGTGTTAACAAGATATATAGATGGTGTTTGTACGATGTAAACTTACAAACATGAAGATTACAACATGTGCCATTCTACGTAAAAATGTGTATTATTTGCGACTAACATTGAATAGGTTAGTCACATATGATCTGAAAATTCCAGGCGGGATCCGAAAATTTCAGGCGGGACACGAAAATTTCAAGCGAAATCCGAAAATTTTAAGCAAGATCCAAAAAATTTCACATAACATCACATATCAAAGGGTCATCTCTCAAGTGGATATCTACACACTAATTTAACTCCTCCCTATAACTCTCTTTCGAGTTTTCAAAGTGTGAACTTGGTGGTTTTCAATTCAAGTGCAGGTACTCTTCTTTATGCTTCTTTTTATCAAAACTAATTGGTAGACCTTTGATTGCATTTTATTAACATGATAAGGTATTCTTTTCAAGCTCACATATTCTTATGAGGTTACTCGAAACGCTGCCATTCTTCCAAGCTCACATAGTCGAGTTTCACATAAACGAAGGAGAGTCTTATGAACTACATTTTGTTTCTTGAAGTTACTCAAACGCTGCCATCCTTCCACTTTCGTGCTGATAAAGGCTGCCATCCTTCCTCTTTCGAGGTGATAAAGGGTTGAATTGCTTTTGAAGATCTTCATTCATTGGATGACCTTTATGACTTTCAAACATCACCATGTTCGGTGGGATTCGTTCTAGTGGAGAGGTTCAAGAGCTAGAAGTAGTACTTTGGATAGAGCAAGCCTCACTTGAGATTTCTTCAATTATTTTTATGGATCTTTTGATTGGTGCAATATTTCAAGGCTTTGAAATTTGATATGTATTTATTGTATTTGGCTTGATGCTTTGTATTTGCAACTTGAAAATGAAATATGTTTATGTTGTTCAATTTGGTTTGTAAGATTCTAACATATTTGAAGTCACATAATCCATCTTATGCGACAAATCTTACGTGTGTCGCTAAAAGTTAAGCGTAATCTGACAAGAACCTTATGTGACAACACTATGTTATGTCGCAAAATGTGTTTACCTTAAGGGACTAACATATTATAAGTTAGTCGCGTAAGTTTATTGCGACACGCCTTATGCGACTTACCTTATGCGACACCAATTGCGTCGCATAAGATTTAATGCGACTAACTTAGGGCTTATGCGACTATTTTTTATGTGTCACTTAAGTGTATTTCTGGCGTAGTGCCTCCTCATTTGCTTTCACTAAAGTTTACAAATAACTCTTTGCCTAAAGTTTGCTTCATTTGACACACAAATGAATTTCCCGAGTTCATAAAATCTTATTGCTTGTCTCAATTCTCGTGATGCAAAACCTTATTACATTGTTTGTGTGTGTGTGTCGGCTTCTTTAGTACATTCAAGTTCATGTAAGTCTACAATGGCGGGGTCGTCCCCTATCAGAGTACCGTGTTTGCTAGGAGAGAGGTGGTGCAGCACATGTTTGAGACCTTTTTACGCACTCATTTGACGTATATGGAATTGTTTCCATGCATGGCCCCCATACACCATTGACTCCCTACCCAATAAAATAATTTCATTAGTTTATATGAATCAATTACTCTTGATATAAAATGAGTTAATATTATTATTAAGGCATCCATCATATTTTTCTATTTTCAAGAATCAAACGGAAAGCGGCCCTAAATATTTTGTTGACATAAAATTTGATGATGAGAGCCAATGAAAATTCAGATTAAAAATTGGAATAATATTTAATGTTGCGTATATTCTTTGTATATCATCATATATCATGTTTAACTTAAATTACCATTTCAAAGTCAACCCTCAATGTCCATATATAACAACATGCCCGATCACAAGATATACACTCTCACTTTCAATCCTTTGTACGTAATCTTCTTCTTTCCTTCTATAAAAGAATATATTCAAAAGTAAAAAATCATCAAATTGTGTTGCCTTACTTTGCATACATCAATCATCACCATGGATGAGTTAGGTGTTGTTTGGCTTAGTCCACAGGTTAATTAGCTTGATACCTTGCAGTTTATGTACTTTCTATGCGTCTACACTAATAATTAAATGTTTGCATGGTGTATTGGATATGGCAGAGCGAAGATGACTTGAGGCACAGGATACTCTTGGCATCATTTGAACTTGAGACGGTGAAAATGGAAGTAGACAAGATCAGGCACCAGAGTGAAATGAATCAGAAGCAGCTGCATGCTCAACTTCAGTTAGCTTTTGAAGAGAGAGATGAAGCTAGACGACAGCTACAACAACTACTAGAGATCTTCATGTTGGCATCCTCGACAAATATACCAATCCAACTACAAACCCTAACAGGAAACCCTAGTGAGATGGCAACATTTCCAACGAAACCTAACTCGGGCATCACAGATCACCAATCAAATAATGACGTTGACTCATTTTTTGACACGGTTTCCTCAACGGAGAAGTCATGTAAAATCACGGATGATTGTTCAAAGCAGTATGACGATGAGCTTAATAGTAACAGGAGTCCTATGGTGTTGGGAGCTTGTCAGCGCAGGGTTGACCTTGACCAGCACCTTGACAATGCTTCTATTGCGATTGACCAGCTTGT
This sequence comes from Sedum album, assembly GCA_006409495.1. Lineage (NCBI taxonomy): Eukaryota > Viridiplantae > Streptophyta > Magnoliopsida > Saxifragales > Crassulaceae > Sedum > Sedum album. The sequence goes on along the minus strand of QZGG01000147.1, from coordinate 186,556 downwards.
GAATGGGAAGGTGTTACCATGTAAAGGGAGGCTGTTAGAGGCTGTAATGAAGGCAGGTCCTACCTTGCAAGCAATAATGATGCTTTCAGGACCATTGCCTCAATGGAAAAACCCTCCACCAGTTATTCAGCCTCTAGGGTTTCAGGCTGCATTAACAAACAATGGCATGCTGACTTACAAATTTGGTGTACCAAATCCAAGAGTGTATAAGCCAAGTTTGAAAAGTTCCATGCATGAGCAGTCCACATTTCCTTCGCAAGCTTGCAACTCTCCATGCGTTGAAGGCGCAGGCATAATCGATGTCACGGATGAATCAGCTTGTTCAAATAACTACAATAAGAAGCCTAGAGTGGTGTGACAACGTACCGAGTTGTATCAAATTGTTAAAGGTAACCAATAAGTTGTACTTGTATATTAATACCTCATGTATCTCACCCTCATTTTGTTGGCTTTCATAAATTTAAGGTCAATAAGTATTTGGACGTTTCAGTTTAGTCAGCTATAAAAACCATAATATGGAATTAGATTCTATAATGCAAGTTATTTACGACTGCATGTATCAAAAAACTTTGTTTCATTCAATAAGTAATCTTCGGACCAACTTCTGCAGTTACAATGAATGAGTTATGAGTGAAGCCTTTTTCAAGAATAAGATGAACAAAACCATTGATGGACACAACTTACTAAAACAAGCATATTGCTTCTAGCGGTTGCGGCGACTGCCATTGGAATTATTGGGCCGCCTCATTTGGGCTTTGAAAACAAAGCGGGCTGGGCTGCATCTTGAGGGCAGAGAGGCTGCCCGGATTTGAACTACTACGAACAATAATCTTAAACCCTAAAAAATTCACAGGCGCAAAAACCAACGTCCGAATTTGCAATGAATCAAATCCGCAGCAAGCTCATCAATCAACCACCACTCGTTTCAAATCTCTTCCGCCGCTTTTTCCGATCAGCACCCGACAGAAACTCCAAACTCAAGAAACCTCACACAAATCCTAAGAAGCCACCACCACAGACGCGCGAGCCAAATCCATTTATCACCAAATTGAAGCAAATCCAACATCCGGATGATGCAGTCTCACTTTTCGCTGAGTTTCACGAAATGGGTTTCAAGCACGATTACTCATCATACGCATCTCTGATCTACAAGCTATCTCGTTCGAAAAGATTTGAACTTGTTGAGAAGCTTCTTGATATTATACTAAAGCGTGGAATTCGATGCAAGGAGAGGGTTTTGGTTGGAGTTATTTTGCATTATGGGAAGGCTGGGCTGGTGGATAAGGCTGTTGCTTTGTTTTACAGAATGCCGAAGTTTGAGTGTGCTAGGACTCTGCAGTCGCTGAATGCGTTGTTGAATGTTCTGGTGGAGAACGGGAGGTTTGGTGATGCTAAGGACGTGTTTGATCGAGCGCAGAAGATGGGGTTTAGGAGAAATGCGGTGACTTTTAACATTTTGATTAAGGGGTTGTTAGAGAAGGGCGAGTGGGAGGATGCGTGTAAGTTGTTTGACGAAATGCTTGAGAGACAAGTTCAGCCAAGCGTGGTTAGTTATAACAGTCTTATTGGGTTTATGTGTAAGAAAGGTGAGTTTGAAGAAGCTATGAAATTGTTTGAAGATATGAGGGAAAAGCGTAGGTATCCAAATGCTGTAACTTATGCTATTTTGATGGAGGGTTTGTGTTCGTTGGGAAAGTTCAATGAGGCCAAGAAACTGATGTTTGATATGGAATATCAGGGATGTAAACCACGTCTTGTGAATTTTGGTGTTTTGATGAGTGATTTAGGTAAAAGAGGTAAGATTGAGGAGGCGAAGTCTTTGTTGTCTGAGATGAAACAGAAACGTATACAGCCAGATGTCGTGACTTTTAATATACTCATTAATAATCTGTGCCAGGGAGAGAAGGTGTCAGAGGCTTATAAGATTTTGGTTGATATGCAGATTAAAGGGTGTGAGCCGAATGCTGCGACATTCAGGACGATGGCTGATGGCTTTTGTCGTGTTGGAGATTTTGATGGTGGTTTAAAGGTCTTGAACGTGATGTTGTTGAGTCAGCATTGTCCACGTTCGGAGACGTTTTGTTGCTTAGTAAAGGGACTGATAGAGTGTGGAAGGATGGATGATGCAGCATTTGTTTTGGAGGAGATGTGGAAGAGGGATTTGAGTCTGGACGTGCAGGCCTGGGAAAGTAGTCTTAGGGATGCTTGTAGTGGGAACAGATCATCTGATGAGCTGATCAGCAAACTGATCGCAAAGTAACATTCGGTCTATGGTTTGGCTATCACAGTCTATACTTCCATCCGATACTGAATCCTGGACTTGTAGATTTCTGCGATCTGGCATCTCATCGGTATGCCTATCATTTCTTAAATACTGAAGGTCTTAATGCTGCCCTATTTTCTAATATAGTTTAACATTTTTGGCAATGCAGGACTGGATGTTAGCCTGACCTTTAGATTGAGCGAGCAGGCTATGAGGTGGCCAAATATGGGCACCTCATATCTCTTTAAGGTGCTCTCTTCCTTTGAACATCTTGGCGACTTAAATGTCAGACTATTGTAAGTTCTTGCTACAACTTTTTCCTTTCTGCTCCAAGATAAATTAAGTTATTCGGCTTTGGTTGTGAAAATATACTTGATTACTTGAAGCCCCAACTGCTTTACAAGGCACGTGTATTTTAACCGAATACACCAAGAATGAAGTTTAGCACATGCTCCATATTATCAACTCCACCTCTTTATACCCCCTAATATCCAAGTATATATAGATGTTGTCTAGCCAGTGTGTTTTAATAGCTTATTATCACTCATTCACTTGCACAGATCATTATCACCACAATCATCATACATCCCATCCTTTACCGCTGAAACTCATGGCTTCTGCTGTAGGTGTTCCTGCCAACATGAAGTCTTTATTTTTTGTAGTCCTCTCATTTACATTTGTTTCTGCTTCCAGGATTCTTGACGAGACCAATGCATCAGGTGCAATAGTAACTGGCCCCTCTGGTGCTGGTGGTTTTGGTTCTCCACTTCTCCTGGAACGACCTCTTCTGGCATAACTGGCCCTGTTGGTGCTAATGGTGGTACTGAAGCTAGTGTAACGGGTAGTCGGGTACCTCCAGTACTAATGTTGTTATTAGAGGTGCTGGTCGTGCTGGAACTGGTTTTACCGGTGCTTCTGGCACCAACAGTGTTGTCGGAGGTGCTGGTACTAATGGAGCTGGTGGGACAGGAGCTAACAATGTTATAGGCGGTACAGGTATTTCCAATGGTGCTGGTATTTCAGGTGGTGCAGGAGTTGGTGCAATTATTGGCTTTGGTAACGAGTTGTCCTTCTTCATGCACGACATTCTTGGAGGGTCCAACCCAACAGCCAAATTAATTACTGGAGTAGTGAACAACCCAGCCATCAGTGGCCAGATCCCATTTGCCAAACTGAATGGTGCTGTTCTATCAGTAGACAATTGTGTTCCAACAGACAGCAGCAACAATGCCATCATCAGCAACAACAACAACCTTCCATTCCTCACCGGTCTAAGTGGCACCACATCCAACATCATCCAAAACAACAATGGTAACAGTTTCATCAATGGAGGAGGCAACAACAATGTCCCTGTTGTCAATGGTGGCCAATTGGCTGCAGGTTCCACTCTTCAAAAACTAATGTTCGGCACAATGACAGTAATTGATGACGAATTAACAGAAGGGCATCAACTTGGATCAGGCTTAGGGGGTAGTGGCTAGCTCTGTAGATGGTACTAGTAATACAATGGCATTCACAGCCTTGTTCCAAGGTGGAAGCTATGTTCACAGCCTCAGCTTCTTTGGTATCCACAGAAGCGTAGTAGCTGAAAATCAACTAGCTGTAATGGGAGGGACTGAAAGTTCGTGAATGCCCAAGGTTTCGCTACAGTGAATACATACCCGGCTTCTGCTAGCTCTCAGAACACTTATGGGTTGGAAACTCTGCTTCAGTTTACTGTCTATCTGTCCAGTTAGCAGGTGTTGCTTCAATTCCATTTCTACAAGGAGAATGCGACTTGTGTTAAATGTACATACTATACGTCAATTGTGTTTGTTACATTAACACTTGAGGGTCAGAAGAGTAATAATTGCCGGAACTGTAATGCGTTGGCTGGAATTCAATGCAGCATGTATTAGAATTACAAACATATCATATGACATGTGAATGAATGACATGTACGATAAAGAAGCAGCCTAGAAAGCTCCATTGTATTCTGTGTCGTCTAAAACGCTCTCGTAATTATTATGATCCACGCCCTCGGGCTGATAGCTTACTAAATCCGGCTGAGGGGCTTCGGCCACCATATTAACTGTCTGTTCTTCGTTGACAACAACATCAGTAGCTCCTCCATCTGTTGCTTCTTTTTTCTTCTTCCATTTCTTTGAAGATAAAGTACCATCTTCATCAAAATCTTCTTCATCTCTATCTCTGTGTAGATAGACCCACAACTTTCTTTCTTGCTCAAACCTCACACAGGGATCCTGTTGGTAATGTAGTCTGTCCAGGGCTCCACTTAGGACCTGAGTCACCTGATTGTCAGTCACATCTTCTGAAATGTATTGAGAATCCCTAATCAATGTACACACATCTGCTCTTGTACCGATACTCCCAGGCAATCTTGCAGCTGCATCTCTGACTAGACACAATATGGTAACATGAGGAGGTCGGTCACTTTTCAGCATGAAATGGTCTCTGGCTTTAGCTGATGGCTTACCACCACCCCTGCGCATTGGAGCAACTGTGGATTTCTTTCCGTCTGCTGCTGTGTAAGTAAATGCTCTGTCTGGTATTGAGTATCTAAGATACTCCTCCCTGCGAAAGTAGTCACGGACCTCTTCAGTGCTTGGACTGATGGTGCTCAAGCTCTTTTGGGCTCTCAGATCCTTCAACCTATCTTTTGCTTCAATGTTAAATTGCATTAATGATGCAGGCGGTGGAGGTAGACTACCTAGTTCTCGAAGAGTTTCCTGGCTGTTTTTCAGCCAGATAGCAAATGCATCAACCAACTTTACAAGCATTCTATGAGGAAGGCCCCAGGACTCGGGAGATGTATACTCTTCCATACTATCAGTATTCAACACGGTTTGATTTAACGGGCCAATCCAAGACCAACTTTTACTAGCTCTCTCATATCTGGCAATAGGCTTCCAACCCTTTGCTCCCTGAGGAGCTAGTTTGGACGAGAATAGTTTCAGAACCCCTCTTACCAAATCTAGAAGTGGTTCTGGAGTCTCAAGAATACAAGGATCGCCGGGATTTAGTCTCACTCGGTTGACAATTTCTTGAATGGGAAAACTGGGGATGCTGCTTTCTGTACTCTCATTTGGATGGATCCCATTAGAAACTTCACTGGAAATTCTACTTTGAGCATCCTGAATCTCATGCTTTACATCCGACGCACCCTCTGGATATGGTGTAATCAAGGCAATTCGAACTGCAGAAAGAAGATGAATAACAGAAAAGGCAAAATTACAGTCTACGGTAGGGGTGATTAAAGTAAACGTTTTGCTCTGAGGGGTAGGGTCCAGTTCCACATTCATCATTTCTGTTTCCATAGCATAAGTATCTGAAGGTTGTATAGCTATACGATTTGAGGCATCAGGTCGCTGCAACTGAGCATCATTGATTTTGCCCAACTGTTTTGCACACTTACCCCCCTTAATTTTCTTTTTCACGGAAGAACATCCACGAATTGGTGTATTGGAAATTTCGCACAACTCATCCACAAATGTTTTCTTATTTTTTCCTTTGTTAAACCTGTCTCTAACAACATCCTGTTCAAGAAGTGCATCATCATCCTCGACCGAGTGATCATCGAGTCGAGAATTTCGAGCTCCCAATCCATTGCTACTCACTGTGTTGTCATGAGAGTAACATTGGTCTTCCGAATTTCGGACAAAATGGTAACTGTTATCTTTTATGTTACGCGCTTTTCTTTTCATTTTTGAGACAAGGTTGTCAACTTTTGTCAACTGGTTGCTGCGATTAACAGACTTCTTGGAAGATGTGGCTAGTTCAAAGGGTGACACGCTCCCTGTCTTCCTTTTCTTATGAGGTGTGACGTTACTGTTAACAAATCTACCACAGGCCTCATTGGGTTGAACATAGTCCAACTTATTTTTCAAATGGTAACCATATTCATCACATGGATCAGAGGAATCTGATTCAGTATCATCGGTTTTGTCTGCATCGCTCACAGGTGAAAAAGTAGTTCTGTTGTTCAGGACAGAGGACCGCCTCCCCACCTTTATCTTCTTCTTTCCAGCATTTTGATTATTTTCAAAATAGAAATCCATAGAGTCGGCATCTTGAGAGTTATGCATTAATATCTTCGGGTATTTCCCTTTTCTGGGCAATTCTGATCTGAGAACCTTAGTATCTAACATGTTTTTCTTTGACAATTCTGGATTGACCCCAGCCTCATACTGAAAGCCATTAACATTCATATTTTCAAGTTTCTTCTTTTTCTTGAGTTTAAGAAGACCAGTCTTTTCCATAGCTCGGCAGTTAAAGAAACTATGATCTCTCCTATCATCATCTATGATACCTGACATATCATTTCTCTCCTGCATCCTCGGGTCTTTCCCAGAATTAAATTTCTGCCTTCTTCCCATCAGCCTAGGAAAAATCTTTGAACTCGACAGTGCACCATTACGATTGGAAAATCTTGGAGAGTCACAGCCATTCGGCTTACCGCCAACTGTAGAAAGTATTTTTTCTCTCCAAAAGGGCTCTCCAGAATTTTCATCTTTCCCGAAAGAATCACCTAGGAAACCCCTACCTGGCAAATTTTGACGTTCTAGTCTCATTTCCTTTCTCAAATCACTAAGGAACTTGATTTTATCCTCAAGTGGCTCTCCATCACGATATGACCATACCTCCTTCATTCTAAGGCATCCGGAGACCATACTATTCTGATAATTCCTTAAAGAGTGATAATACTGCTGCTTCTGGAAAAACATTAAACCCTGGCGCTGAAGAGAAACACTTGGCTCACATAATCCCCCTTCAACATGTCAAAAAAAAGACTAACAGGATTTCCAAAATAAATATTCGAACCAGATAGCAAATCCTTCAACGTTCTCATGAATGTCCCCTGGTCCATATCCGGCAAATATTTGCAAAGACTAAGCTTCTCGTCCTTAGTCAAGCATTCATTCCACACATCCAACGACAACACCTCACTTAAATCCGAAAGATCATACAACTCCAACGGAACACTACAAGTCTGATCTCCAACCTGACAAAACTCAGTCCCCGATTCTCCTCCCACCTCCAACAAATCAAAATCATCTGACCCCATCCCCGAATCCGAATCAAACTCTTCATCCTCCTCTTCGCCCTCATCACAATCCAAACTCACCTCCGCACCATCAGTTCCACGCTCCTTACCATTGTCACTACTCAATCTTGTTGAAAAATCATCAACACTCACACCTCTTGGATCTCCAATATCCTCCTCCATTCAGCAAAACAGAGCACGCAATAAACACACACTGTAAACCACCACAACAGTCTCAATTTCAATAAGCTAATCCCTAAACTCCTCCCAAACCAAATCTTAACCTAAACAAGCATCGAGAAACCTAATCAAGCGCAAAAATGACACAAATTCAAAACCCAAAAACACCAGCAGAGAACAAATCAACGCAAGAAAATGATTTCAAACCTTCAAAAAAAATCTTTAAAATGGAGACAAATACCTAATCGCCAACTGACGAGTCGTCGCCTCCACGAGATCGGCAGATGCGGACACCCACTGTGCAGAAAAGTAAACAATCGATTGAGGAAAAATCGGAACCGAATTTGAGGCTGACAAGAGTGACGGAAACGAGTAGAAGTCGGTTTTCGTCGAGTTGCAGGAAACCCTAGAAATCGGGGGAATGAAATGGTGTGTATTGTTGTGAAAGGAGAAGATGAAGAAGGGGCAGGAGGAAGACGATGCTGACGTGGCCTAATTTGGACCGTCGATTCACGGTGTAAAATGACTGAAATGGTCATCATCCCAACGATCAGAAATTGGAACGATACAACGAATAGAGCTTCCTGTGAAATTTCTTTTTCAGAACTCAACATTCTGTTTACCATTCACTATACGATACGGCGCCGTTTGGATGATTGTACAAATGGGCTTAGAAATATACGTGACTTAGTGGGCAAAGTCATTGAAATGGGCTAGATATCGGAATGTCGAAGTGAATGGCCCAATGGGCTTAACATTAGTAAACGACGCCGATTTATTTTGTTTTGATGCTTTGGACTTCATTCGGAATGATGCACATATTTGTTACTATTTAGGAGTAAATGACTTACATTATTTAATTCAATTCTCATTTCTGTTGGCAGGTGCAGGGTACAGTTGGATGATTAAAATCATTTAATTTGTGTTCTTAACAAAAACTTAGTATTTTTATTCAGTTTGGATATTCCATTTGTTATTGCCACTTAAGAATCTGCCCTAAACACTGCATAAACAGTATATGATCGGCAAAAACTGTCCATGCTGCATGAATAATAACAATGTGAATAGTGTCATCTCAGAGAACGCGTCCTCATGAGCACACTTCTGAAACAGCAGTCATGGTGAGTTCAGATAAAATTGATAAGTTTTTGCATCATGAATTTATTAAAAAAGAGTACATCTGCTGCTTAGTAATACAGTAAGCTGTTGCATAAGGGAATCCAGCTTAACCCTAACTCTCTAAAACCAAGACTCTCAAACCTTTCGGAATGTGTGTTAAGAAAGTTCTAACTTGATCGTTGATTAAAGGTAGCTTGTTGAAATACTTGCTAGAACCTAAAGGTATGTGGTTCAGCTAGTGGTTAGATACTTCTGGTGCACCCAAAGTGAGATTAAGGTTTGGAAGGAGTTGTGGAGAATTTCTAGCACGAGAGTGTATGTAGTTGCCAGAGAGTTTGTTGCTGCATTCTTCTTTACTCCCGGGAGTGACTGGAAAGAGGTCAAGAGTCACCAAAGGTGTCCAACGGCTGATATAACGAGCAGACCGCTTGGGAAGAGGCCGAGCAAGGGAACTACCCCAACCACCATCTTGCATTCCGGTAGCTGACATTCTCAGTAAAGCCTAGACAAAGCCATCAAAGGATATTTGTTAGTTCGTTTTTTCAAACTCAGTGAATTAGTGTTTACTGTTTAGTAAGCATTTTGACGATCATGTTTTAATCTCATCGTCATTGAAACGGGAGACCGATGAGGTAAAAGACTGTAAATTAGCCAATTCAGGCTAGCTTGCAATAGTAGTGGTGATCAGTAAACCAGTTTTAGAACTGTAGAGCATTGAATCTTCTGAAACCCTACCAACTGTAGCTGCTGTCTCGCTGGCTTTTTCCTAATCTTTTGCTTGTCTCTAGCTTTGTGGTTCTGAAACCAATAGAACACATTCTTGCCTTGAATTTTTCCAAATTGTGATAAGTGAGAAACTATTTGATGTATCTGACTGGCACTTGGATTTGTTAGACCTCCTTTATACAACTCTCCCAGTAGCAAAACTTGTTCAGCTGTTGGACACCACCTCGGGGCACGGCCTGCAGCACCAAAGGCTGGACACATGATGTTTTTTTTTCTCTCTAGGATAAGTATGACTAATACTTGAACACTGTATTGAACTATCGGAATGGATGTGCTTGAAAAGTGACTCATTTCGAGGTATAAATAGGTGAATATGGTTGTAATAGGATGGATATTTTTGAGTGTCATTGTGACGTAATCGAATAACTGAGCACGGTGTGTACAGTGTACCTTGCTTATAAGACACTGTAGCTAGAAGCCTGTGGCAATATAATAGCATGACCATATTATGTAACCCTAGCCACTTTGTATAAGTGGTACAAATTCTATTTATTAGGTGAGAGATGTCAAAAAGATCAAGGTTCATAGATTTATGCTGGATTCATTGCTAAATAAAGTATTTTAGGCAGAGAATGAACTGTGGAATTATACTCCTGGAACTTCTGATGTGGAACGTAAATAAAAACTTTTGCAAAGCCGTGATCTACAAATGTAGAGAGAACATATAGGCAGTCAGCTTGCTGTGGATATGGCTAGGGCAATATGGGAATCTTTATTTTAGACAGGCAATGTTTTGAGGAAATCATCCAGCAAATTTTCCATGGATATTGCGGAGTACTGTCAGCTATTTAGAGGCTGAAATATATAGGAAAAACTCTAGGAAGACATGCATATTTTAGTGAGAAAGAATGACATGTTTTCAACCATTGATTTTTATAAATTTGATATCTTAGTCGCCTATATTTTTTGCAAATACAATCATATAATCAATTAAAAACCAACTTAAATCTCAACTGTCAAATTAAGCAAATCAACGGCCGAGATTACATACATCTTTCTTACAAAATATACATGTCTTCCTAGATCCTAACAACTAATTCAATTAGGCGGTGAGAGTTAATCTCAACCGTAGATTTAACTAATCTAAGTGGGTTGAAATTAAATTGATTTATAATTAAAATAGAAATAAATTGACAAATAAACAAGCGGCGGTTGGTGATTGACGATTATCAATGTTAACCGTTGAATTGATAAAAATTAATGGGTGAGATGATTTTGATCCCTCTTGAACTTTTTTCCTATATACAGGAAAGAGTTGAAATATGGCAAACCAATTTGTGTGATAGATATATTTTCATACAGTGTGTAATAGATTTCTTATATCAAACATCACGAATCATAATAATCTCAATTCTATAATTGTCTACCGTGAAAGGTAGTGTATTATTGTAATGGAACACAAATATTGATTTGAGAACTGTTCTTGTTTACTCTCTATATATTACAGAAAATCTTCATGTCTCCACGAACCACCAAGAACGACCCTGAGCAACGTGCGGTACTTTCCTTTGATGTTCATTTCATAACCAGTATTCAGCAGTCAATGTGGCAAAACTAGAGTATGATTTCTAGTTAAACCGACAAATTTTATGTTCGGAGCAACGCATGTTTACGATCCAGTTCTTTATTTACTATCGATGCGACCCAACAATTGAATGATCCAACGGTTCACATTTTGCGTTTTATCTTATTTTTGTCTTATCTTATATTATTTTTTGTCTTATTTGCACGAATGTAATGCATGTTATTCTTTATGTACATGCATTTGAGCACGTGATACAAATTAATTGAATGAAAATTTTAAGTGGGTAGCAAAGGACCCTTCCATATATTCAGGTCCATTATGCATGTATCAAGAATTTTCTAGATCTATTAATATATACCACACACTTTAGGAGTATTAAATACCCTCTCCGCAATATTCAGACACCGCGTGAAATGACTCTCTTAATAAATATCTATATAACATAGTTTACTTTCTTCGGGTTCTTGATCAACCTTTACGTACGGGTGCCTATAATGGCATATTAATAACTAAACTTCTCAGACATTGAAGAAGTCAATAAAGCGTGCCTATATGAAAGTTTAGGGTTACTTTTTATCTCTTTATTTACTATCTGATTGAAATTTTTGAACTTATTTTATGGATGATTATTGAAAGTTCCAAATGTTACAAGTAGTGTTACTGACTCTATGTCATTTTTGAACAACATAAATAATGCACGTCGGCAAAGACATAATACGAATTATTATGATGAATTTTGATGGCTCTTTGTCGCCATGTGACGTGGAATACTCTCATTCAGTAACATGCATAATGTAACTGTTTCTAACAATTGTCCTTTTGTTTCAATTCAAATGCATAATTTATGTTGACATGAAAAGCACCACGCTTGTGATAATTACACCAAAATGTGAATTCATGCAGATAATTAACGACGTCATATTCTGATTTGTTACGATGCGTTGATGACGTGAGATTACAGGTGAGGTGGACCGGGTGATTTACTAGGGTTGACAGCTAGCTGCCACACATCAGTGATCTGCCATACTCCCTCCGTCCCACTATATTTGTCCGCTTTGATTATTTTATATCTCACAAATAATTAAAAAGGTGGACAAACTTTGTGGGACGGAGGGAGTATTATGCAGCAATTTTTTCAAGACGTAAAATTTCATATTTACAGCTACGATAATTTATGGTGCTGCATTAAAATTAAGAAGAAAATAATTGAATAGTAAAAGTGGTGAAAATTGTATACGGAGTATTTTTTATTTAATTTTGTGTATTTTTTTGCAACTTGTATTTCATGGAAGATCAATTTGATGAATCGTCATTGATTAAGTAATTTACTTCTGCAGAATGCATTAAATTGGCACAAGGTGCACGCGAAGCTTATGACTCTCATAATGATTTTATGTGAGATTTCCCCGAAGATTCTCTGTCAATTTACTAGCTACATGTTTTACCCTAAGTGCATCAATGAGTTTCAAGAGTATCTTCAAGTGAATTACTAGCCACATTTATGATTTACCATTGTTAAGTTTAAAGTGCTGAAAATGCAGTTTTACATGCCAGTGACTAGAAATCATTCGAGTTTTGAAACATGTTGCAAACCCTGTGGTCCTCTAAATTCATTGTCTCAGGTAGTTTTCTGCAATTATTTTAGACCGAAATAGGCGAATATTCATGACAGATACATTGCTCAAAAGCATTGATATCGGTGGAGGAGCTCTAGAAAGGTACAAAATTGACTACCCAATCTTTTGAGAAAGGACGTTTCTATCGGTGGAGGTATCACATGCATTATTTATTGAATTATTTTTCTTTTAATATGACTATCTGTCTATGACCGGTGCGTGTAAATTATTATGTTGGTGAGCTGTAACGGATACGTAAAATTATCAATACATGCGCATATCATTTTAGATCAAAAAACTAAATGGTGACATTTGCGAAATTGCGATTAGGTTATTTGCTTTCATTTCTGGTGTTTGTTTCAGCAGCATAACTAGCATTTATAAAAGTTTTGTGAACTAAAAATAACAATCAAAAAATAATGAACATGAGTATAATGTAAAAGTAGAGTTTAGAAATATAAGATGTGTTGTTGATAATCTTCAATCCAAACTTCCTTTTTATTTAGAGTTATGATGATTTCCTGACATACTGAATTTTGCATGTGAGCTTTTTATATATAACTTAAGAAAATCGCAAGTTTGACTATATTGATCGAGTTACTTTTATGAGCTTTTCTAGTCACTTTGAATTCGATCGAATCGCTTGATCAGTGCATTACAGGTGACCAAGTATCACTTGTTACCCGACTTGGACACTTTTTACTCAAATTTCTTTACTTATTTGCAATAAACTAAGCTTTTGTACGCACTTTCAAAATTACACGTCATAATAATTATACAAAAAACTAAATTAGAATTGCACACATGTGCATTTTTGCACGCACATCTTATCTGCTTTCACATATAGAACTTATACGCCAAATAACATAATTCTTGAATACTTGATTATTATTAGCCTAGCCATATGGTCTCTTTCTTATAACAGCTATAGTCTATAGACCTTAATGACATGGCAGCCAATCATAGTCCGTGGATAGCAACTGATCAAAGGGAAGCGTGTGCTCGTGTCGTGTTACTTAATATATGAAGCCCTGGTGAATGAAAAAAATCTATTTTCCTCAATTTTACGGCCTTTTCATTGTTAAATTTTTGAGTTCTTCCCAACTCATGCTTTCACTTCAAACTTCCAATCGCATATAATGATAATGAGATGTATCTATTTATTGGCTTCACGTTATTTGTATGATTTATTCAAATAAACAATTAAGAGGGTATGTACGAAATGCTTGAGGGCCACATAATCCACCTTTTGCGTTGAGGTCTAAAACAAATGCTTAAAGTACAGTAATTAAGAGGTCGTGTATGCATTATATACTTTTGCTTCACGATGGAATTTTACTGGTAGATGTTTTGTACCAAGAATGGAATTTATGTAGTTGACACGCGGTTTTAGGTAGTATTTATGAAGATATTAATTACGAGAGTTAAACAACATTTATAACATAATTGATGTAGTGTTGAACAAATGAAGAAGTGTTAGTTATCCAACTAAGTATTACCTAAATTCACTTAACATAAAAGCTATTGGGGGTTTTTGATTGGTTGTTTTTTACAAAGAAACTAAAAGTGTGATTAAGGATTTTGCTTCGACTTTGAAGAATCAAACATTTAATTCACATGCACAAATTACAAGTGGTAATTGTAAAGGTGGTTGAATATCGTAATATTGCAACATACAAGTGATTTTGTGGAAAAATATTTATTATAAAATAATCATCTGGAATTAATTCATTTTTTAAATAAGAAAATATACAAACACAAATTGCAGACCCCAGAAGTTTCTTGCATTTCATTCGTTGTGCCTGTCGAATCCCAACACCATATTCGTTTTGAATGGGTGAAACATGATGCTTTTCACAATGACGTGTAAGTTAATTAAGATCAAATTGTTAAAAATGTTGTTATGATATAATCATATACTATAAAGTTTTAGGAGGATTGTTGATTAAATATAATTGTAGATCTTAGACATTAATTTGCAAAAAATAAGGATAAAGTTTGTTTATCACCATCTTACAAAAATTTATCTGTCATCCTAATTAAATTAACAGATTAATTAGAATTATGTAGATTCATGGATAGCTTCATTATGTTGACCAAAGTGTTTTGAACTACTAGAACGTGGATAATTTATCATACACGATGATTAAGGGTTTTATCTTCCTTGGGGAACCCATTCTAACGGTTATCCCCAATTCCAATATTATCCCTATAATTTAGTCACTATTCTTCTACGTAACTGCAAACAATTTTATCTTAATATTAATTTTTATTTAAATTCTAATTTTATCTCAGTATTAATTATATTTAACTTTTTTAATTGATACGTGCAAAAGTTTGTTGTGCATTAATACTAGTATATTTAATCAACGTTACATACAGTGACACAGAATTTTTTGGCGTTGGGTGACATTGGCAAGATTCCAGACTAGATTTGCTGTTAAATACAACGTACACTTATTGTTATTCACAGTGAGAGTGAATTCTGTATTATCAGTTTACCCACCACCTTGTTGAAGAAAGAAGCCCCGGGGTGTTAATCATGTACTCTCTCTGTAAACCCATCAGGGATGGGTATCAGCATTTATGTTCATCAAACTAGAGAGAGATGAGGGGGTGGCTGGAAATAGGTCAAGTGTCGAGATTCCAAGAGGATGGTGGTATGGAGGCTCCCTCGCAGGATTTATAATTTCTAGCATAGTCCCATAACTTGTAGTCACTGGCTCATGACAGGCACACATCACTAGTGCTTCTCCCTGTGCACACTGTCCACTCATCAAAACATCAGAATCAGATCAATGAATGAGTTAAGCCAAGTAGGAAATTTTAGTAATATTGTCTATGGTATTATTTTACCTGATCAAATGAAACATTCATATAAGAGGTGTTAGATGGTATGCATGAGGAAACGCCATCAGGTTGTTGTGGTAACAAGCAGCCATCAGAAACCATGACTGTGTCTTCGAACGAGTGATCGTAATAACTCTTCGTATGCTCTTTGTACTCTCTCAACAACTGTTGCCTTATCTTTTGCTTTTCTCTAGCCTTGTGATTCTGAAACCAGTAAAAAACATTTCTACCTTGGACTTTTCCGTATTGTGACAAATGATCAACAATTTGGTGGATCTGGCTTGTAGTCGGATTTCTAAGGCCACCACTGAACAACCCTTCCAGCACTGCAATTTGCTCTGCAGTAGGGCACCAACGCAAAGATCTACGCTCTCCGGTGGCTGAATTCATGTTGTGGGAGAACCAGTAATGAACTTGTATTTGTTAGAACTCAATCATCCGTAAATGATATAGACACATACAACTTGTCCAAGTGTAATTCTTAGTGCACGTGAATAATAAATCTCTCTCAAAGCACCCTATTTTATGAATGGTTTTGCATTATTTTCAATCACTTAATGTCTTAGGATACAAAGTTGAATCATGCGTCGTAATGCTACACACATTTATGAATGCAATATGAAAAGATCATTTTGGAGGTATAGTTACCCACTTATTTCAAAACTCTATCTATATAACTGAACTTATATCGCGTATCAAGTACTTTTTCAGATCGTTACGAACATAAAGATAACAACTTTAGGCTTTTAATTGAGGGAACCTTTGTAGGTTGAAATATGTTTGTCCTAAAAGTTTGGTATAATCTAATGAGTTATATATGAATGATAGAGTTTGTTACTATCAATTGGGCATGCAAAGTAAGAGCCAATTTAGGCAGATATAGGGTTAATAATAATGACATTTAAGATTGACCTAATAATGCTTTCATCGAAGCCATGTTTCTAAATATAATTACGTGATGCTTAACTGAGACCAACGTGGCTCAATGGTGTTGTTATGTTTCCAACATTGAAACAATCTTGTCATGGGGGTAGTTCGTTTTCTTTAAGTACCTTCGACTAGCTAGTTTAATTTGAATGCATGAGCTCCAAGATCCCATAGTTACTGTGTTAGGGCAAAGATTGACGTTTGAGAAAACATATCAGTGTACAAAATGGTCGTTAACTTTGATTTATTTGGCATTTGAGAAGGTTTCTAAGAAAATATCTGCAGTCAAAGTTCCAATCACTTGATACACTTTTGTTGTATTATTTTTTCACGTATTCAATACAAGTTCCTAATCCTTCTTTTCATAAATAAATGCACATATCAAAGATATTTAATTTCGACGATTATTAATATCAATCTTTGAATTAATTAATATCTACCCTCCCCTAAGTCTAGTATAGCCATCTTTAAATAGTGTAGTAAAATTTTAGCTGAAACTAAGGTAGACAGGCCTTGATAATTACTTTAACAAAGTAGAGTTTGTGACGAAGCTGGTTTTCACACGAACGTTATCGCCTGTTTCCTCTCATTGATCATCGTATGCTTATCATTGATTTATTTAATCATGTGATCTAGAACCGGATGAAACTTGAAGGACCGTGGTTAGAGGATCTAGGACACAGGAACTGTTAAGGACCTGAACCTAGACTGCAGGGACTTCACAAAGTAAACACGCAGCGGAAATGATGTCGAATGATTTCTTTATTAAACCAATCGACTATACAAAACAATAGTTTGTAATATGTAACAACAACACAAGCTATTACAAAACACAAGTCAGCTCACCCGGGGTCAGGACCCTCGTTCGTGACTTCAGAGAAGCTACCTTCACACGATTCCTCCTGAATCTGTTGTAACTCTCCCACACCAAGGAGCTGGGTTCTGATGCACTTCAGCCTTACACAGAACGTCCTTGGTTCCCCCTGAGTTCCCTTGCACAGCTGCTGGGATGTCCGTCTACCACCAGGTCCCTGAGAACCTTCAACTCCAAGCTTATCTCCTTGATGCCTTTAGCCTTACACAAGAAGATCTTCAAACTCACTTGAATCACTCTCTAGATTCTTGAGTTGTGCTTGAGTTTCGAATGGGAGGGACAATTCAAAATGGCTCCATTCCTCACATTTTGAATAGAGACCCACTTGCAGGGTCTTGTCCTCGGATGAACAGTGATCGATGGGACGGCACTGTTCACTTTGTGCTTTCGGCTGCCTCCTATTATCCACTAGGTATAGCATGGCTTCCTCTATCTCTTGCAAGATATTCACGAGTTCCAAAGTCGGCTTAATTGGTACTTTCTGCAGCAAGCTTTTCTCTTTCTTATACAGCTGTCCTCCACTTGATCTGCTGTCTTCTCAGGTCCCTGATTGTTAATCCCAGGTACTTGATCCTTTCAAGTCCCTCGTGATTGTCAAGACCTTCTGTCCTTAGTTCAGGTATGGCAACCTGAACACTTCATTCAAGACATCAAATGAATGCTGTCATCATCAAAACATGGGTATGAAGATCCTTTGAGTTCACAAGAGGTATCCGAACCTCAAAACCCTCTTGAGGGATGTGAACCTCAGGATCTAACAAAACTCTTTGGTGTTTATTTGAGTTCCGTTAACAATATTGTTGAATAAATATAATAATTATTGAATAACATAATAATTATTAAATCCTTGCATTATACAGTACTAAACTTTTTTAGAATAAAAGAAAGCAATCAGAGAATCATGTGAATCCTAATATACACCAACTTTTCCAAGATACAAGTATTTCATTTTAGGAAATTTCTAAATTAACATAAACTGCATTTCATTTTCAGGAGCATTAACTGTATGTGGAGAGGGGTTGAAACTCACAGATATCGCAGGCACATGCAATGAATCTCTTTGGTCTGCAAGCTTTAGCTACAGCATCAGGAAGATGATGCTCTCTTTGGTCTGCAAGCTAGCTTTAGCTACAGCATCAGGAAGATGATGCTCTTCTGGTAGTGCGTAGTTTTGCAAGATATTCTAGAGCATCAACTAACTCCTAAATCACTGGATGACTGGTAGGTTCCCCATGAACACACATTGCCGCGAGGCCAAGAGCACGCACCCATTGCTTTTTTGGAAATTGACCTTCAAGCTTCGGGTCGGCCAACCGAAAGAAGTTATTCCTATCTTTGAATAATGCACGTGCCTGAAATCATATTTACTTGCATGTGTATTTTTCTCTACCTCATCAAAGCACACAAGTATGACAAATATCAGAAAAAAGGTTTTTGGAAACAAAACTGAACATATGGTACTAGCATCTTCTCCAAACGAAACAAGATAAGTATGAATGCGGCATACACATGCAGAACATGGAGCATTGGTGATATCAAGCATTAGAAATATAAACAATGAACAGTAATTTCATGTTTGGTAAAATAGAGGTCTGCTTTCACATTGACCGGTGGAAAGTACTTAACTGGCGAAGGTGCAATTTCATTACATATTTCGACAACTTTCGCAGAGAAAAATTATCAACCACAAGAATAATGAAGGATGACTTACCCTTGCAACTAAGTTTTGCTCATATTGAGGTTTTATGGAGTCAGTTGCCTTCCTGCCAGTGATTAACTCCAGAAGAACCACACCTAAGCTGTAAATACCTGATTTAAATGTCAGCTGTCCGGTCATAGCATACTCAGGTGCAGAATACCTATAAGTGCCCATTACTCGAGTGGAAACATGTGTTTTGTCTCCCAAAGGTCCCACTTTGGCCAAGCCAAAATCAGACAATTTAGGATGGTAACCTTCACCCAGCAAAATGTTTGAGCGTTTCAAATCTCGATATATAGTTGGCGGGTTCATCTTTTTATGCAAGTACTCTAATCCTCTAGCTGCACCTGATTCTAAGTCTTGTATACCAATCTAGCTTTGGCTGATCAGGAGTAAGATCTGCATACAAATAAGAAAACAGAAACAAAGGGTCATGCTTTTCATCTGCAAGTCATGAAATTTGAGATCACTCCAGTGTGAAATTTTGCTAGTAGTAGAGATCACTTACCAAACAAATGACGATCCAAAGAACCAAGAAGCATGTATTCATTAATTCATATACTAATAGTCGTTGGTCTTCATCCACACAATACCCAATCAATTTAACAAGATTTGGATGATCAGCGGAGCTTAGTGCCTGCACTTCAGCCAGGAATTCTCGAGCCCCTTGCAACCCATCTTGATCCAGTCGCTTGATAGCTACTTCCTGCAAATAAACAACAGCAGGGTCTTTGAACTTTTGAGATACGCACAAAAACAATAAAGTCAATGAACAAATAGTAAAAACAATGTGTCTCACTCAGTAGACCACAAAATCCACAACACAAGATGGTTGTTTCCAGATTACTGAGTTTTGGCTCAGTGACATCACTTGTGCAATTGTTTCAGGTATACAAAATGATACAAAACTGATTCGCCCTAGCCAAATACCCTTTATATACTTTCCCAAAGCCACCTTCACCTAAGTAACACTCTTGCCTAAAATTACTAGTCGCATCTGCCACTTCTTCTAAAGTAAACATCTTTGCCGATGAGTTTATAATTCCAGTCCCCGCTTCATGCTTTTCCTTCCTGTCACCTTCATCATTCCTCGCCTCTTGCCCTCCATTTATTACAACTAACTCCTCTATAAAAACAAAAAATGCCATAACGTACAGTCAAGTACTTGAACACACATGACTCTGTGCATAATTACAATCACTAAACCCTAGAAATCATCCGATGCAAAATCAGGAAAACGAACCGACATTTCAAGAAAAATGCTAACAAAAATCTTGAAAATCAAAGCTAACAACAAGCGTTGTCGAAACGGACTTCGTAATCGGATCAAAATCGAATTTTCGATACTCTAATACATGCGTTGTCTGAAACTCGGAGTGAGTGTGAATAGAGAAAAACCTGAAGACGGCGGAAGAAGAATTTGCGAATTGCGACCGATCGTCGGGTTTTTCTACGGGTCGGTTTACGACGAAGTTTGTGCGGTGTGTTCGCTTTCGCTTCGTTTTGCTCGATTTTCCGGAGCCCCGAAAACATCTCATTATCGCTGCTCGATCGTCACGTCGCCAAACTGCGCAACGCTCTCTGTTTTTTATATTTATATTTTATTTGTAATATTTTTCAAAGGGTTATTTACGGCAAACCATCCGTAAAATCTCCTAATTTTCAGCGAACCACCCGCTTGTTTCTTTTTTTTAAGATAATAATTTTTAGCGTATATGTATGTATTTTAGGAACCACCCTTATTTTTCAAAAAAAAATTATGATTTTACTAATTATATATGTATTTTTAGCGTTTTTAAAAGTTTCTTTTTATGATTTTCGACAATTTACCCTTCGGTTAATTAATTAAATATGTATTTTTAATGGTTTTAAATTTTTTTAGCATCAAATATTTTTTAATGATTTTTTTAATTAGTTATGTATTTTTTTGTGTTTTTTTTAACTTTTTCTTATCATTTATATTAATATTTTGATTAGACTAAGTTACTCCTGGGTGGTTTGCCAATTAAATTTTAAAATTAAGGGTGGTTCCTTAAAAAAAGAAACAAGCGGGTGGTTCGGTGAAAATCAGGAGATTTTACGGGTGGTTTGCCGTAAATAACCCTTTTTCAAAATGGTATTTTGTCTTTGTTAATATTTTTATTACCAAAATATTGAATTCTTAATTAGAAAATCATATTATTTTTATTCAGAACTCAATCTTCTTTTAGTGAAATATAGAAAATATAATTCAACTAATATGTAGACAGATATTTCATAATTCTATTACTTGCTGAATTTTATAAAATTAATAAAAATTACATATTTTAATTAGGATTGTTGGTTTTAAACAAATTTGAATTAGTGGAATTATACAATTTTGTGCATGACATTCCCAATGCTATGATGCATATTAAATTTAAAATGCTGGTGTAAATACAAGCAAGTGTTCAAAACATGTTTGGTTCTCAACAAACAGAAATACAACATCACTAGGAGAATAAATACTTGAAAGCCAGTGTTAACACATTGCCAGACAGAACATTTTTACAGTAATTGGCGACGAGGTTCAACTGATGTGATCTCAACTTCCTGCAGTATACGCAAGTGTAGAAATGGTTAGAAATTAGTCCTGAAACGAGATATTAAAGTATCGAGTGAAACAAGAATCGACGAAAAGGACCTGAGGGAATGTGTGTTTATTTCTGAGTCTTTTTCCAAGACAGGCTGAATTTCTTAAGGACGTTACTGTTTCTTTTCTTCAAGGGATCATTGTCGGGGTCTTCGGAGTACAGAGAGTCAGTTGTATGGTTGGTTATAGGGCTGCATTTTCCTTCAAATGATCCATTTCTTTCAGCGAGATTACCATCGGAGAGCATAGAGGCTGCAACCTCCGCAGCCTTTCTCCACTGATCAGATTGTACTTTGATCTTTCTCAGCTCTGACTCCATGTCTGCATTGGCAGCTTGGGCTGCTTCAAGTTGCTCAGATAGACGAGTCTCCCTT
Source organism: Sedum album (assembly GCA_006409495.1). Classification (NCBI taxonomy): domain Eukaryota; kingdom Viridiplantae; phylum Streptophyta; class Magnoliopsida; order Saxifragales; family Crassulaceae; genus Sedum; species Sedum album. Next base: position 164,688 of record QZGG01000147.1, on the reverse strand, counting down.
ATACTAGACCTATCAGCTTCTTCTCTTAGAGATGCGAGTTTCGTCAAGGTTTCTTGCTCTGCAGCCTTTGCTGCCTCCAACTCCACTAAAGTTTTGTCTGATTCTTTCTTCTTTAATTCCAATTTCAGCATCTCGTTCTCCTCTAAGATGTTCTGGAATTCTGTTTCCTTGTCCATCAAATTAGCTTTCAGGTCCATGACAACCTCCTTCAGTTCTTTCAACTTCATTTCAAGTTGGACTTCTTTCTGGTTCGAAGACATGTTCTCAATTTTCTTTTTAATAACTTCATTCTCATCGATAATACACTGCAGTTCAGTTTCTTTGTCCATCAGATTCGCCTCGAGCTCAGCAGCGCGTGACTTCAACACCTCGAGATTGACTTCCATGTCATTCTCTCTACGTGTTGCTTCAGACTTCACATGCTCCATTATTTCGCTAGCACCATTTAACTGCACGGTGCTTCGTATCTGCTCTTCAACTTCAGCAGTCTCTTGAGCTGATCTCAAGCGATCAACTTCAGACTTCATGTATTTGAGTTGTTCTTTGAGAGTTTCTAGTTCAACATCTGCAATTCTATTTTCTTCACTTGAACCATTACTTATATCGCTTTTCAGTTTGCTAACGAGTTCTTCAAGCGACTTTATGTCCCCCTTAGATTGATCCAACTCTGAGGCCAAAGTGTTGTAAGCTTCAGACGACTTCCTGCCCTCCAACTGAAGCATCTCTACAGCTGTTCTTGCTGTTTCAAGCTGAATCAGAGTCTCGCTAGCTAATGCAAGCGCATTAACTTCAGAATCTTTACATTCCTTCAACTGTATTTTCATGTCCTCGACCACCGACAATGTTTCCACCAGTTTTTCCTCCAAGGCATGGGTATCAGTAACTGCTACTTCAGCAGTCTCACTGGGAACACTTTGAGATACGATTTCAAGCTGACACTTGAGCCTTTGAATCTCGTCCATCGCAGAGCCTAAAGCCGCAAAGTCTGCTGAATGATGGATTTGGAGAGCCTCATATTTTGACTGCCATTCCAGCTCTCTAATTTTGGATATCTTCTGTAAGTCAAATGAGCGAGCTTCCTCCGATGAAAATGACTCCTGAAACTTCGCCTTCGAATCTTCTAATTCTTGAGTCAGCACTGATTCTTGTTTCTGGGCCTCCTCTGCTACATGCAAAGCTTGCTGCTTCAGTGTCTCGGATGAGCTGAGATCCTTCATGGCCTTACTTAGATCCAACTGCAACTCGGCAATCTGTGACTCCAGCTGCGATACTTTGCTTGGGGGCTTCTTTATGATCTTCAAACCGACAAAAAAACAAATCCAAAACAATAAAAGTCAACTCTTCGCATGATCTGATTTCATTTGTTTCAATACATCACCAAAACCTACTTCAACTAATTAGTATACCTCTGTAACTGAGCCTTTTGGAGATCCACGCTCGGCAACTGTAACTGCAACACTCCTCTCTTTCGGAGTCCTACTTTTTTTATTTAATGAATTTGGAGAGCTGGTATCTAATGCAGGTTTGATCTGCCGAGCAGCTCGGGGACGGGGAGAAACTTTTAAAGCCTCCACTGAACTCCCTCTGTACGATCAGAATCAATCAAGAAAACCAGTTAGCTATGAGTTGCCAGTGCCCCTATCAGTAACTAAAGTTGGCTAAAGCCACAAAATGGACCGCAATCAAGTTGCTAAGCCTACCAGACAATTACTGACAGGGTTTAATTACCATTATCAAATTCAGAAAACCAGAAGAGTAAATGCATTCAACTAATTTATCTACAAGGTCACCTAAAGCATCAAATTGTGACTGTTCTACAATTTCATACATCCATACTCGACTAATTAATCTGATTTATTGATCAATGAATCATGATAGCAAACTTCTATGTGTAATAACCGCAATGTGTTCATTGATGCTAAAAATTGACAAGGTAACGTAGAGAAGAGTTTGGGCTTACTTAATGAATGTTCATAAATGGAATGAGATACTTAAATGCAGCTGCAACTGAGACTTACCTCACTTTAGGGGTTTGCATCATTGCAACAATCGAAATACTCACACTTTCACTTCAATGCTGTCTGACGGGCAAGCCCTACAAAATGGCAGGAAATCACGAGGCGGAACACATAAATGGAAATAATCATAAAAGGAATCCAACCCAACGGTCCCAGTCTGTGAAGACAATAATATCAAGCCATAGATAAAACATGATGATGCATCAGTACAAGAAGACGTGATTGAAGCACTCAAAGTGTATTTAATATGCACAGAACAATTAATAAAATCACAAAGCAAGAAACATGACAAAATATGCTGCGCAGCTGACAACAACAACACTCAAAATAGCTTCATTGTCACACAATAGGCCGCAGGAGACTCTCGACACAAATTGTCATGAATACGCTTATCACTAGCCACACTTCATAACAACTGTGGCATAAAATAAGATCTGAGGGTCTTTTAGTCAAGACAACAAATCTCAACGTTCATCAAGCCATACCAGAAGTGCATCTTGTGGGGTCAAATACACCAATCTTAGTTTGAAAAAAATCAGACAACTTCATTTTCGAATTCAAAAATCAATATACTTCAGCCAATCAATCTTTCAACAAAAATATTATTGTTTATTATGCAAGACACGACTAAAACACAAAGTCTAGCACAGTTCAGCTAACAGAATATCAATGTCTGCCAATTAGTAAAATTTCAATCCACCATTCAATCCACAAAACCAGTGATCGGCTTCTCAAAAGCAACATAAAAATTATCTTCTGCTGTTGGGGTCGCAACAAAGAGAACGAGTAAAAATTGGAGACAGGGATAGTTGTTCATTAAAAAGTATTCATTGAATTCTAGGAAAGCTGTGCCACTAATTCATACCTTTCAGAAAATGTTGTCTAATCTGATCAGTATCATATATTCACATTCTAATTTTTTGAAACAAAAGCATCAATAAAGAACACTTCAAATAAATAAACCACGGCAGCTATTAACACTGTAAAGAAACGTCCCGAAACCAGCAAGGATCTGTTTGAACCAAACCCTAGCTCAAAACACAGGTCACATTTTCTCAACGTTCAAAAAGTAGAGATTGGGAAAGTACCCAACTCAAAGAATAGCTCAGAGATTAAGAAAGAATTCTCCTTTAACCAAGAAAACAAAAAATGAAACAAAATCATAGCAAAAACTCCATAATAGAAGCTTTAGAACTCAGTGTATTCGCCTACCTGTCCTTGCGCAGTTCTTGGCTACTAATGGAGGAGGAAATGACAGAAGAGTGCTGGAGTGAGAGTGAGTGAACTTTGAAGCTTTTGGAAGCAGTTGGCGGATGAAGACAAACAGATTAGGAAACTGAACATGAAGATGAAGTTCTGTGAAGTTGTTCTCTTTTTATTTTTAAATTGTCTGATTTTGTTTTTTCTGAAAGAACTGTAATTCCATTTAATAAATTGGATTTGAATTTATCCGTTCACGTCCGTACTCGTGCTTGGGCTTGGGTTCGGGTTTGTGTTTGGGTCACAAAATTACATGTACTAAGTTAAATGGGCCTTATTGATAAGTTATGTTATGTTTACGAGGTCTTTGAACGCAGTCGCGTGCATGTGCACGTTGCAATAAGAAAAGCCCTAAGCTTTGATGAAAATATCGGCTCTATGGTCAAGTGTTTCCTGATTCAGTTGAAGGAGCCGCAGTGTATTCTGTTTTTAACACCAAACTCTCTATTACTGCATGTACAGAGACTAACGATTTGACATGATATGTAACACAAACTTCCAATTTCAAGGTTGCCAATAAACCATGTTCTTATTCATGTCTCCGGATGGGATGAGATGAGCAGGAGATGCAATCGTTGATATATATGCAAATGAGATGACTTCTAAGTCATTAATTTGGCAGGCAAGTTATGCTTACTTATCTAGATGCCCTGATATTATTGATTAAATAGCAAAAGCTAGTTGATAAATAAGCTCCTACAACAAAAGTACAAACTAGTCAAAATGCATTCTTTTTAGTTTAGGTCTAGTCAGAGTCATACTACATGTCATTAACTTACTCATTTACTCCTTACTTACATTGTAGATCCTACATAACAGGGCAAGACATGTCCCAATGGTTGTCCATCCCATTCCGGTCAAACTCCAACTTCCCTTATTTATGGCAACAACGCCGTCTCTCACTAAAAAACTACTACTTATCTATCAATAATTAAATATCCATCGATGTCATCAATTCAATTCTCTTCAAAATTGAAAATGAAACAAAAGACTATCCTTTTTTATCAGGAAATTAATGCTTTGTTATCTTTTTTATAAAAAAATCATAGTTCATTATTCAATGTAACCTAACACATGCCACTTCACTGTTCGACGCGATGCAACTCTACTACTACTGACTTTCATATTATTGATCCCAAAACATGTCCTAAAAGCTTGATTGTATTTTCTAACTGCTTCCACCCTAAAGCAACTGCTTTATATTAGCATCAAGTTCCTTACAATTATGACACTACCCACCATAAATTCATAATATGAATTCTGATGCTAGAAATAAATTCAAAACAAAACATAATTACGAAAAGTATTATTAGGGTTTACGTGTCCGCTAAAGTCTTCATCCATAAAATAATTTGACGAAGACCAGGAATCCGCTACCTTTCGTCCAATCACATGAAGACACGTCAGCAAGAGTAGTTAAGAGCAAGACCTTCCGGCCGCAAGCCCAATAAATCTAACCAACTGCTTATTTTGAATAAAACTGACACGTGTACGTATATTAAAGCAGATATCGACAGTCGTTGATAATACACACGTGTACGCGATCGGTCACCGAATCTGAACGATACTTACACGTGTCGTTTTATTACTACAGACGCATGCGTGGCCCATTAAGACTTTGTGATGTATGACCACTACTATTGTTTTGCGGTTGGGCTGGGCCCAGTAATTATTCACTTTATTATTTTTATAAATAAAAAATGGTCTTAATTATGGAAAGTTTAAAGAATTTAATTAATGTGCTCACGCCCTTACCTGACGATTCATGTTCAATATAATAAGTAGCTTTTGGCCAACAATACTGTCTCATAGCTTGTCCTTTTGTTTGTTTTTTTGCACTTCATAGTTATGTTCTTGTCGAATCTTTGGACAGGCTCCGACAATGTTATTATTTATTTAATATTTTAATTTTACTGTTCATCTCTTATAAATCAACCATCTGACGAGTGTAATTAGGTATTTGAGAAGTAATTATTAAGGCAAATGAGGGTTTTTGTTTCTTTTTTATTTTTGAAAGTTAAATAAGATTTCCAAGAGATGGGTAAAAAGTTATAATTGATTTTGGATGCCCACCACCCATCAAAATATCCAAAATTTAGATCACTGAACCTTCCTACACATTGACTTTATTGGATATGTGATTGACTATTTTACTACAAAAACAATGACTTTTTCTAACCGAAATCCAACTTATAAATATAAATAAAACCATGTAGAATAATTAAACCCCAAAAAAGTCAAGAAAGCAAAAATAAAAGCAGCACCATAAATCACACTTTAACTTTGCACTCCCAACTCTTCCATAGCTCTCATCAAACACTCTATAAGAACTCTCTTTTCTTGCTTCAAAAATTCCCAAACCTCATTCATAATCATATTACACTCCACTTCCAAAACTTCAAAACCCAAGTGATGGTGAGTGTTGGGAACCAAGCTGGAATTGTTAGTACTCATGATGGGACTAGGTCCATCTCCCCTGTATACAACTCTGTTTCGAAATCTCCACGGCTTTCGAAACCGCCTGTTGTCGTTAGCCCGTGTGCAGCTTGTAAGATTCTACGTCGAAGATGTGCTGAGAAATGCGTACTTGCTCCTTACTTTCCTCCATCAGAGCCTCATAAGTTCACTATAGCTCACCGTGTATTTGGCGCCAGCAACATCATTAAGTTTTTACAGGTTTGTTAATCTTTTTCATATTTCATTTGTATCCCTAAACTTCATTATAATCCCCACGAATCACCCTATTTTTTATTTTCTTACAATTTCGGATGTTTAATAAAAAGCCCCGAATGTTTCGAGTTATTCACAGAAACCCCTGTTTATTAAAAAATACTCACTAGTCAGCACACAAGTGCTTTAACGAAAGCCCCTCTTTACTGGAAAAATACTAATATCCGCTTCCATTGTTTTAAATTTTACAAAATGGCCCCAGTAGATTATGAGTCTCGTCTTAATTCCCTCTTGTTCTGACCAGAGTGTGCAACTTCACAGGACTTGCCAGAGCCACAACGAGCTGATGCAATCAGCAGCATGGTGTACGAAGCTGGTGCACGCATCCGTGACCCGGTCTACGGCTGCGCCGGGACGATCTTCCAACTACAAAAACAAGTGAACGAGCTTCAAGCCGAGCTAGCGAAGGCACAAGCAGAAATGGTAACAATGCAATGTCACCAAGCTCAACTCGTCCAGAGTTTAATCAACATGTCCCAACCACCATCCTCGCCCGAATCCTCTCCGGATCAACAGTCTTCATTGGACAAGAGTGTCTTTATCAGAAGCCATCATAGCCCGGACAGCTTCCGGAGCAATTCTAGTAGCTTGTTGGACGATGAGCAAATAGCTAATCAGAATTCGATGTGGGACGTAGATGAGACCATGTGGTCATGAGTGGTTAAAGTATTACTTACTATATATCTTTTTAAGTATTAGCAACTGTTGATAGAGATCATTTTACTAAATGATCGTTAATGCTAACATTAAACAAGTTTTAAACGACATGTTTTTAATCTTTTAGCTACCAAATGTGGTTGATATTCAGTGGACAAAACTCAATCCGATTCAGTAAATGTACATAAATTAACAATTGCAAACTGGCAATTTCAGATAGTAAATCAATCTTATCCCAACAAACAAAGATTAGTTAGTGGTTATGAAAAAAGGGCCGACAAAATCAGTAATGTTGTTGGGCTACTTCTTTTACTTTTTGTGTAGTAAAATTCTTCATTTTTGTCATCATTTGGTGGTCAATCCTCAACCGAATGGTTAGACATTTGTAATAATTATGTTTGTGTTTTTTGACAATTTGGATCCAAAGTGCTACCTTGAATAAAGTATATAACACAACTTTATAGGAAAATTGTTCAGCCCATAATTATCAGCCCATAGTTATCAGCCCAACTCCAGTAAGCCGCATGATTGTCAGCCCATTTATTTTTATTTAAATAAAAATGTTTAAAATCGAAAATATGTTGAAAACTGAGAAATAAAAATCATGAATAAATATTGAAAGGTATGGATTATCCACGTCATCATCAAAGCTCCACAAGCTTCACCGGACTCCTGCTTCCCTTCTGTTGGAGCATCCCAATCTCCAAATCCAATTTACAAAACTGATTCGTCGATATGCTTTCGATCGAATATTTACACAAACCAATCTTCTTCGCTAGAAAAAATCTAACTCGAAATCCGCGCTGCCTTTTCCACCACACACACCGCTCCGGCCTCCGCCTTAACCCTGATCGCTTAACCTCCATTTTTACGCCGATAACGCTCCCCTTCCGTGACAACGAAGACAATCTGTTCCTCAAAATTAGGGCTTCCACCTACTCAAATCGGATTTGTCGTAATACGATAAGGAGACATGGAGGAGAGAGTCGGATTAGGGCTGCAGGAGGAGGAGGGAAGAATTCAGATTCAGGTGAAGAAACGAATGTAGTAGAAGGAGCGCAGAGTTCACCAAATTCGTCGACTTCAAAGTCACCAAACCCTAAGCAAGGGAAAGGAGGATGGTGGTGGTGGTTGAGAGGAGGGAAGTGGAAGTGGCAATGGCAGCCGATAATACAAGCGCAAGAAGTTGGATTGTTGTTGTTGCAGTTAGGGATTGCTTTTTTTGTAATGAGGCTGTTGAGACCGGGAATTCCCTTGCCAGGGGAGGAGTCTGCAGCTGCGCAGACCACGTTTGTTAGTGTGCCGTATAGTGATTTTTTGAGTAAGGTTAATAGTAATAAGGTGCATAAGGTGGAGGTTGATGGAGTGCATATTATGTTTAAGTTGAAGAGTGGAGACGGGGATCTTGGAAGTGAAGGGAATGGTGTTGGTAGTAAGTTGCAGGGGTCGAGTGTGGTGGTTAAAAGTGTTGCGCCGTCTAAAAGGATAATTTATACTACAACTAGGCCTGTTGATATTAAAACTCCTTATGAGAAGATGCTCGAGAATGATGTTGAATTTGGGTCTCCTGATAAGCGCTCTGGGGGTTTCCTGAATTCTGCATTGGTAAGGTTTATTTGTACTGAAGAATGTTGTGAAGGAACCGGCGGTTTTGAATTTAATACCTTACTTTCTGCTAGCCATCAATAGAACCAGGAGCACCCTTTGTTATGTGAATACATATAAATATAAATTTTTAAATGTCACTGGAATATTTGGAAAAGTGATATCACATACTGATCCCAACATATCTAATACCTCGAGTACCCATATTTTTCTTAAGGGAAAATACATTGATGATTAAGGGAAAATACATTGATGATTAAGGGAAAAAACGGAACATTCAAAATTGTTTATTTACTTAATATGTATTGTTTTGCTACAGATTGCATTATTTTATGTTGCTGTGCTTGTGGGCTTTCTCCAGCGGTTTCCTGTAAATTTCTCGAAGGTAAATATTGATCTCGTCAGTGTAGTATGTGGATACTGGCTACTTTACTAACCTGTCATACATTAATAATCACTGGACAGCAAATGCCTGGTCAGCTGAAGAACCGAAATCGTAAAGCTGGAGGTTCCGGCGGGGAAAAATCATCTGAACAAGGAGACGCAATCACCTTCGCCGATGTTGCTGGTGTTGATGAAGCTAAGGAGGAATTAGAAGAAATTGTGGTATTTTTCAATTGAAAATTTTCTTCTTTCTTCAATTGTTACTTATGATATCAAGAATTCTAATTTGTTAAGCTGCCTTGTACTACTTTTCATTTTGGAGTATGTTCCCTTTCATGTTTCAGGAATTCCTAAGAAATCCAGAAAAATACACACGTGTTGGTGCCCGTCCTCCTCGTGGTGTTCTTTTGGTGAGTGTTGTGTAAAATTAATGCAGTACTCTGCATGTGCTGTGACTACCTGAGCGTTAAAATCTTTTCAGATAAGAGATGACACACCTCAGTTGATGAAGTGCTGTCCTTAACTGCTTATTTGCACATTTACTATGCATAAGATATAGCTTCTGTCACCCACATTTGTGCCCATATTTGCGGAGCCTAATAATGTGATTAGCTTTCAGGTTGGACTACCAGGAACAGGTAAAACGCTTCTAGCTAAGGCAGTGGCTGGGGAAGCTGATGTGCCTTTTATCAGCTGTTCCGCTAGTGAGTTTGTGGAATTATATGTTGGCATGGGTGCATCCCGGGTTAGGGACCTTTTTTCCAGGGCAAAAAAGGAAGCACCTTCTATTATTTTCATAGATGAGGTGATGATTTCTAACTAATGTTCTTCCATCTAATTCCTCTAGTTCTTTATTTGGCTACTCTTTTAGCATTTTCAGTGAATAATATATATATATATATATATGCAATTGTGTTGTTCACAGATAGATGCTGTTGCGAAAAGTCGTGATGGTAAGTTTCGTATTGTCAGCAATGATGAGCGAGAGCAGACCTTGAATCAATTACTTACAGTAAGATGGATCTTTTGTCTTTCTGCATATCATTGCAACATCTTTAAACTTTTATATAACTGAGATTTGCGAATGATATACATTTCAGGAAATGGATGGCTTTGATAGCAATTCTGCTGTTATCGTTCTTGCTGCTACTAATCGAGCAGATGTGCTGGATCCAGCACTCCGTCGTCCAGGGAGATTTGATCGAATAGTTTCTGTAAGAAATTCTAATGAAAACCTGTCTATGTATCATGTTTCCCCAAATTAATGTACTAAGTTTCTGATTTTACATGATGTAGCTTCCAAGGTTACTAATGTGCATGTCTCCAGGTTGAGACGCCTGATCGGACTGGAAGAGAAGCCATTTTGAAAGTACATATCGAGAAGAAGGAACTCCCTTTATCCAAGGATGTCAATCTTAGTGACATTGCCTCAATGACCACTGGTTTCACTGGGTATTTTTTACCTATGCCTAAAAACTTGTCTTATTTATGTGGCTGAAGAAGTGTCATAATCAACATTCTTTTATTTAACAGGGCAGATCTCTCAAATTTAGTGAATGAAGCTGCCTTATTGGCTGGGAGGCAAAACAAAATCGTGGTGGAAAAGTGTGATTTTATTCATGCGGTTGAGAGATCAATAGCAGTATGCTCTATCTTATCTATCAGTATATGTTGCAGCTTCTCAGATGTTTGTTTTTGTCTTAGCATGAATTTTTTGTACTGTCTCCCCACAGTTTACCAACGCAACCAACCCTGAACTTAGTATTTTATTATTTTATCGTATGCCTTTATATAGTCTCTGAAGTTCATACCTTAAAAAAACTGGGGGAAATGATTAATTAATTATAGTATTTTGTTCATAATGGTGTATCACTAATTCTAGTTGTTTCGTATCTAAACTTGAACCTCAGGGCATAGAAAAGAAGACTGCGAAGCTAAAAGGAAATGAGAAGGCTGTTGTTGCACGACATGAAGCTGGACATGCTGTTGTAGGAACTGCAGTTGCAAAACTTCTCCAGGGACAGCCACAAGTCGAGGTAGACCACATAATATTGATTTCATATTTGTTTTATTGTTTTATATGGATTTTCAGCGGATTTCATCTCTGTAACTCTCCTAAGCTCATACTGTGTCCGCTTTTCATAACTCATGTTTATGTAGAAATGCTATACACAAATTTTGAACTCACTTTACACCTGTCACATAAATTGCAATCAGGTTTGGTTATTGCAGCACATTTTCTTACCATTTGAAATATGTTTCAATTAGGGGGTCCTCACCATAAACTGATGAGCCAAACTGAGTTTTATTAATCTGATTTTCCCACTGCTGTTAATACTCTAATTAATGTACTCTTATCATCGTTCATCAGAAGCTGAGCATTCTGCCGAGATCCGGAGGGGCGTTGGGCTTCACGTACACACCTCCCACAACCGAAGACAGATACTTGCTCTTCATTGACGAGTTGCTTGGCCGACTGGTAACACTTTTGGGAGGACGTGCTGCAGAGGAAGTTGTGTATTCTGGTCGTGTATCAACAGGTGCACTTGATGACATAAGAAGGGCAACCGACATGGCTTACAAGGCTGTAGCTGAGTATGGTCTAAATAAAACAATAGGCCCTATCTCAGTATCAACACTCTCTGCGGGTGGGATTGATGACTCCCGTGGGTCAGGTCCTTGGGGAAGGGATCAGGTTGATCTCAATGCTTCGCGTTATCTCGTCTTTTTCAGTAAAATGCTATGGCTAATTAAAGTTTAAATACAGGGGCAACTTGTAAATCTTGTACATGCTGAGGTTAAAGCCTTACTCCAATCTGCACTTGATGTCGCCCTCACTGTTCTTCATGCTAATTCAACTCTTTTGGAGGGGCTTGGCGCGTATCTAGAAGGTGAGTTGTCTTGGTCGCTTATAGTTATGTAATTGAATTTTACAATTTTTTGCCTTGTAGCAGAGTGAACCATTGAGGGTGCTATGTGATTATTTTGCTTTGGTTATTTTCTATGATTGGCTGAGATTGACATCTTCACATCATGACTTGCTGCTTCCATCCCTAATTTGGGACTAACTGTGATTTATCAGAAAATGAGAAGGTGGAAGGAGAAGTCCTCAGGGAGTTACTGAAACCTGTGATTGCACCAGAGGAACTCAGATTTTTCATACAGGGCGAACAACAGTCCAGATTTCCACTTCCAATCGGCACACCCCAAAGTATCTTAGAACTTCAGTAACCTGTACATGACATGCAATACAAAGAATTACTTGGCATCCACAAGTGTTATGATGGGCAGGCATCCATCTACTTGCCAGATTGGAATTCAGCTGCGAGAGGTGTTTCCGTTTCTTAAAGCAGCTCAGCAAAAATCAAGAACGGGCAACTGCAGACCAGCCAATATGTTTGGAGATATGCCTGGCAATTGTTGTATGTGTAGAGGTAAAAGCAATGTACATAGGACAAGTGATGCACAAATTTATACACACAATGCCCACTTCAGTCAGTAGACTTGAGATATATGTGCTTCGTCCGTTTTTCTTTGACGAAATGGTTTTTCTTTAACCTAAGAGAATAATAACGCACGCGGTATCGTTGCCGAAAATGTGCATTATCATGTACCAGCGACTAAGCCTTTCTCCGTGGATTACCGGAACCCCTCTCGCATCTTCCCGGCCCTATTTCTCATCCTTATCGTCTTCTCGATACGCTACTGCAGTCGCTGCTGTTCTCGAACAATCCTCCTCTTCTGTCCACCAGAAATGGCTGCCCTACGGAAAGAAAAAAGTCGTCATGCGCGTCGGCTACGTCGGTTCCGACTTCAAAGGTTATCTCTCTTCTTCCTTTCATTCATTTATCATCGCTTTCAGTTACCTTTACTGACTTATTTCGTTCTCGATTCTTTTAGGGCTTCAGCTGCAGAGGAACGATCCTTCTGTCTCCAGTTTAGTCCTCTCAAATTCCTACTTTCCTTTTCATTTGGATTCAAATGCAGACTGGTTGATTTCCTAATGTCTTGTGATTTTTGCAAAATGTAGCTGTCGAGAAGGAATTGGAGAGTGCTATCTACAAGGCTGGAGGAATACTAGATACTAACTTTGGAAACTTGAACAGGATCGGATGGACTAGAAGTAGCAGGACTGACAAAGGAGTAAGTTTCTACGTCTGCTTTTTTAGTTGGCTAGATATATCTGCAATGTGTTTGATGGAGTTGAGTTTTTGCAGGTCCATTCTTTGGCTACCACGATATCTCTCAAGATGGAAATTCCAGCCACTGCTTGGAAGGATGACCCTCATGGCGTTGACCTTGCTCGTCAGATTAATCTTAATCTTCCAGAGACCATCAGGATCTTCAGTATTTTACCCATTCAAAGGTTCTTTCCTTTCAGTGCCATCATCATAAAATATATTTTATAAATTGAATCAAGATTGAGATTAGAGTCATGATGGTCTATTCATGCATTGAGGAACCATGTACAAATTTAGCATTTCAAGTGTACTAATCCAGCCATTGGAATCACGTGTTTTGTGGCCTATTGTAATCTCCCACCATCAACTATGATGCATCATCCATCAATACAAATAATTCTCTCCATACTTAGTAGCGATTCTCGAATTCATTCAAAATATTTCTTTGTTATTACCATATACTTACGAGTATGTTTTTTATTAGGAGGTTTGATGCGAGAAGGGAATGTGATTTGCGTAAGTACTCATACCTACTTCCTGCTGAGATAATTGGTGTTGGAAGCCATATGACTTCTGCGGAAATTGAGGATCAGCTTTCAGACTTTAACAAAATTTTGAATATGTTTGAGGTTTGATCTTATGTTTATCCAGTATGTTGTTGCATTTGTTGAATGTCAGAGTCCAGCCATTCCAACCTGTTTTTCCTAATTGATTGTAAGTCAAAAGTCTGATGCCTTGATGTCTCCGAAACTCAGGCAATGGATACATTTTAACTAAAATAATAAGCCTAGTCGCCTAAACCTTTTGTGTATAACTGAAATGTCAGAGTTGTACTGTGACTTCAAGACTGCATAGTATCCCTAATACGGACTGAATATATCATAAATACATACTGTAAATTTTTTAAGCTGTTGCCATAGGAAAAACATCTAAAATTTGAGCAGTTCGATGCTGGGGCCTGGGGATACTCAATACCCTGATTTTGCTGTTACTATAATCAGTGCACTTCGTTGTTTTGCAGGGAGTCCATCCTTTTCATAATTTCACAGTAAGATCCCTTTACAGACAAAAGCGAGTGAAATCCACTTCGGGTTTGGATTCATTAGCCAGTCTGACAAGCGAAGAAGGAAGTAGATTACTGGATGAAACAGGGAAACCGGGTTTTGATGCAGAGGAGATTAGTTCATCAGTTTTAGATATATCTAATGAAGAAACTCAGGCAGTCAATAATTTTGAACCAAGTTCAGTAAATCAAGACAATTCAAAACAATTGCGTGCTACGTGGCTACATGAACCCAACGATAGAGACAGAATCGGTGCTGCTCATTTCAGGAAAATCTCACGCTGTTCTTGTGGGCATCTGGAGAAGAAATTCGGCCTGGAGTATATTGAGATATCCATATGGGGGGAATCTTTTATGTTGCATCAAGTAAGTTACATTTCTCTATGTGACCTCCGATGTGATTTATCTGCTGAATCTTCCTCTATTTTTCTATGATACAATCTCAAGAGACGTTTTTTCGTAGTTCTTTTTTATTAGAATCTAGAAGCTGTTAACAGTTAGAGTAGTATTTGATATTCATAAAGTTATGGTGAGTACTTTCTGTTTGATGTCAATCTGATTTTATCATATTATGATGCTCTATGACATTTGTTTAACTTCACTTATCCATCCAGAGTTTTATTTGGTTGGTCAAGTCTCAGGTGATACATTTAGTTTACGAAACCTTCTGTTACTGTGTTTAAATATGACTAATATATGTAGTGTATTGCTTTAATTTTTGTCCATCTCTTGAAGTTGGCAAGTATTCAGCATAAAATCTGTGAATACGGGATAGAATCTGTAGTGCGGGCTGAGACGTATCAGTCTTGTGTTCCCTTTTCTGACTTCATTTTAACTGTCACCATCTTTTGCTGAATTTTATGTTTCAGTAGATGTTTGAAACTCATTTGCACAATGTTAGCTGCTAAATTTTCTTCCTATGCTTACTGTATCGCAACTAATCATTTTCCCTCTTGAAGTGTGTTTTTCTCATCACTCATTCATCACAATAATTTTAGCTAGTGTGTTCAATTTTAGAATGTTACTGCAGTCAAAGAGTATATTAATGTTGTGTTGGATAGCTTTTCATGATCTCACCAAATATTCTTGACCAGATACGCAAAATGGTCGGCACTGCAGTGGCAGTAAAGCGGAAAATACTCCCAAGAGATGTCGTGCCACTAGCACTAACCAAATTCTCAAGGATAGTTCTACCCATTGCTCCATCAGAAGTCTTAATTCTGAGAGGAAATAGTTATTCAATGAAAGAACAGTCCGGCATGGTCATGAGATCCGAAATGCTGAAGTTTAATGAGTCAAAAGAAATTGCTGAAGCTGTGGAGGAGTTTTATGTCTCAGTGATGTTGCCTCGTATGTCTGAATTTCTTAATCCACTCAATCCTTCATGGACAAACTGGGTCAGCAAACTTGATGAATATGCTGGTATTCCGGATGCAGAGCTAGACAAAGTTCGAAGTTCTTGGACTCTGTGGAAAGAAAATCCTCCCAGCTGGGATCGCGCTACCTCAATTCATTAAGTTTATACCACCAGACTTTTGCTATCTCGATTGATCTGAATATGGTCATTTCCAGATTGCTGGAGTTTTCACTATCAAAACCAAGTATACAGACTGGAAGGTTAACAGGCATGCAATAATGAATCGACTCTGGAATGCTGGCTAGGCTTAATTTGTGGTTGCAGTTGTCTCAATGAGTTCTACAAATGTGGCTGGTTTCCGTTATCCAGATTCCTTGTAAGTGAGTGGACAACCTAAACCAACCAGTCAACACCACATTTATGTATGAATATGAAGATCCCTTATTCACCCACCTTCAAATACTTGCTCAGTTTTTTCTATCCACATTATTCCTCTCCAACACCAACCTACCTCCATCTTTTTCATCTACTCCCTCTTGCAGCCACTCATGGCGGCCTCCTGGGAAGAAAGTGTTGCCGATTCAATCAACACTGTTTACCTTCTCTTTTCAGCCTACCTAGTATTTGTAATGCAGCTGGGATTTGCCATGCTGTGTGCTGGTTCTGTCCGAGCAAAGAATGCAGTGAATATATTACTCACAAATGTTGTTGATGCTGTTGTTGGCAGTTTATCATACTACTTATTTGGTTTTGCATTTGCCTTCGGGGCAGGGACCAATGCAAACCCTTTCATTGGGACCCGTTTCTTTGCCTTAGCAGACTTTCCCAGCCCTGATTATGACTACAGTTTCTTCCTTTACCAATGGGCATTTGCCATTGCCGTTGCTGGGATCACCAGTGGCTCCATTGCAGAGAGAACCCAGTTTGGTGCGTATCTAATCTTCTCTTTCTTTCTTACTGGATTTGTCTATCCAGTAGTGGCTCACTGGGTGTGGTCAAGCAGTGGCTGGTTGAGCCCGAGTTCGAGTTCTTTGTTGTTTGGATCAGGGGCTGTGGATTTTGCTGGTAGTGGCGTGGTGCATTTAGTAGGTGGGATAGCTGGACTATGGGGAGCTTTTATTGAAGGTCCTCGTGTTGGGAGGTTCGATGCTTTTGGCAAACCTGTTCCCATCAGAGGGCACAACGCCACTCTTGTGGTGTTGGGGACTTTCCTATTGTGGTTTGGATGGTTCGGGTTCAACCCTGGCTCATTCAATAAGGTCCTGGTGGCTTACCCTGGTTCAACTGACCAAGGTAACTGGACATCAGTAGGACGAACAGCAGTCACCACCACACTGGCCGGTTCCACTGCTGGGATCATAACACTCTTTGGTCGCAGGTTGCTAATTGGTCACTGGGATGCGATGGATGTCTGCAACGGTGTGCTGGGCGGGTTTGTAGCAATCACAGCTGGTTGCTCAGTAGTGGAACCTTGGGCTGCCATTGTTTGCGGTTTTTTTGCAGCGTGGGTACTAATAGGACTAAACATATTAGCTCTGAAGCTACGCTTTGATGACCCATTAGAGGCAACCCAATTACATGGAGGGTGCGGAGCATGGGGTCTGATATTTACAGGATTATTTGCGAAAAAGGAATACATACTGGAAGCATACAATTCAGGAGACACAGGGGTGGTGCGTCCCTATGGATTATTGCTTGGAGGCGGATGGGGGCTCATTGGAGCCCAGATGGTAGAATTGCTATCCATTTTAGTCTGGGTGAGTGTGACCATGGGACCTCTGTTCTACAGTCTCCATAAGTTGAAGATACTAAGGATAAGTATCGATGATGAGGTGGCTGGACTTGATGTCTCTAGCCACGGAGGCTATGCATACCACAATCATCCTGAGGACAACCAACCTCGTCGCTACTATGCCGATTATAATCGGCTTCCAGGCTAAGCAAAGATAGCAAGCAAGCAAGCTTCGTAATGAAGCTGGTTACATGAATATAAGTCTGTCCCAATTTGTTTGGTTGTTGAAACTCCATTGCCAAGTTGCATCTTCTTTTCTCAAGTGTTATCTTTTGTTGTTTGTAAATAAATGTCTCACCCATTTTCATTCACTAATCTTTGAATACATAGTGGCCACCCAATGAAATGATGACACCTTTTTCACCTTCGTGGCGTATCCTCCGACACAGATAACGAAAGGATGTTTGATTTCCGCAGACTAAAAAAATTCACGATTTTCAAGGAAATTAAAACTTACAAAGCCGTTCAGATGAGGGAAGTTTGAGAGCCTGAGTCGGTTAATTCATAAGAAACCCTAGTCGCTCTTTACCCAATTTCTGCATTCATTCCTGCAAGTAATGGCTTCGTCTCGAAGACAGACATTCCCAACAGTTGTGTTTCAGAGCGACACCGAGGAGGAGGAAAGCAGTAGTGATGAAGAACAGGAGGAAGAAGAAGTAGTAGTAGTAGAAGAAGAAGAAGTAGTAGAAGAAGAAGAAGAGAAGAAGTAAAAGATGTGAGGAAAGACCCAATTAGTATTGAAACTCAAGACACTGATTTGAAAAAGGAGAAGAAGTTTGGGAAGGCACCCATTACTATCAGCCTCAAAAAAGTTTGTAAAGTGAGCATCTTTTTACTTTCTCCGTTTGAAAATTTGATCTTTTTCCTTACATACGATTGAGTGATACAAAACACTTCACATTGTGTGTTTTTGTGTGCAGGTTTGTAAGAAAACTGGCCATGAAGCAGGATTCAAGGGAGCCACTTACATAGACTGTCCTTTGAAACCATGTTATCTCTGCAAAATGCCTGGTATTGCCGTCATCTCTGGATGAAATGTACTTCTTTTACAGTCAGTTTTCCAATTCGGTGTTTCAATCTTAGAATAAGTCAAATACTAAAATGATATTGCCATTGAACTGGTCTTAAAGTTTTGTTTGCTTATATTATAGGAAACTGATCCTCGCTGATATTATTGCTGTTAAAATCATTCTCTTCTCTTGATGGTTTTGCAGGTCACACAACAATGACATGTCCACATCGTATTGCCACTGAACATGGAGTGATTCCCGCTATTAGGAAAAATATGAACAAGCCTTTAACATATGTATATGAGCGCCAGCTTCGACACATTGGCTCTTCGGTAATATAATTTTGTAGTTTATTTTCATCCTTAAATTGGAACACTGTATCGTCACTGCATAGTCTCGACCTATAGTACTTAGTACACTAGCTTTATCTTCTTATTTTTCCATATCTACTCAGGTGAAACCCTCTTACACGATACCAAATCAAGTGCACTGTGCTGTTGTCAGATATCACAGCAGAAGAGTGACTTGTTTGGAGTTTCATCCTACAAACTTCAACATTCTATTATCTGGTGACAAGGTTTGTCTTTACCTTCAGAGACTCGTTTGATGTTTGCAATGTTGTAGTTTTACTATATTTATTCTGTCTTGTTTGATTGTTAAAGAAAGGGCAGCTTGGAGTTTGGGATTACAATAAGGTTCACGAAAAGGTAGTTTATGGGAACATACATAGCTGCATTTTGAATAACATCAAGTAAGTAGCTTTGTATTGTGCGGCGTATGTTGCTAACATCAAGCTTCTGGCTGTTTTAACTCATCGTTATGTTTGTAGATTCAGCCCAATGAACGATGGAACGATTTATGCTGCATCATCAGATGGTACTGTTAGTCGCACTGACTTGGAGACTGGAATTTCAGAACCTCTCATGAACCTCAATCCCAATGGGTGGCAGGTGATTGTTGTTTTCAATGATTTGATATCGTGACTGGCTGCCCGAACTTATATGCTTCTTAACTTCATGAGTTAAAAGTTAAACTATTCAAAACTATTTCAAAAATGGTGTTTCTTTTCTAGCTTCTCCGTTGCAGCTCAGATCAGTGTTTGAAATATGTTTCTAATCCGCTAGTGATGCGAGTCATGTGTGATTTTTTCAGGGACCTAATAACTGGAGAATGCTTTATGGCATGGACATTAACCGTGATAGAAACGCTGTACTTGTTGCCGACAATTTTGGGTTCTTATCTATGTGAGTTTTTAAGTAAAACCTCGGTTGTTGCATCAGTATATGTTGTGATTTGGGGATTGAATTGTTTTCGTATACGGTGCTTTTGGTGGTTTTAGCTTATTTACTATTATTTGGTAACAGGTTGGATATGCGCTCAAACAGTAGAAGTGGGGATGCAGTCCTGATCCACAAGAAAGGAACTAAAGTTGTTGGACTGCACTGTAATCCCTTGCAACCAGATTTACTTCTAAGTTGTGGAAATGATCATTTTGTAAGCACTTTGAGTCCAGTAATACATAACTTGTGATGAAGAATTTTGTGTAGTTCGTGGAGTCCTTATTGAAATTGTGTTTCGAACGTACTTTTGACAGGCTCGCATATGGGATGTCCGTCGGTTGGAAGCTGGGTCTTCCCTTGCAAATCTCGAGCATAGTCGTGTCGTGAACTCTGCATATTTCTCCATGTCAGGAAGCAAGATTATGACTACGTCGATAGACAACCGTATTCGTGTTTGGGACTCGATTTACAGTGATTTAGGTTCCCCTAGCAGAGAAATCGTGCATAGTCATGACTTTAACCGTCACTTGACTCCTTTTCGAGCTGAATGGGATCCAAAGGTATTATTTCTCTGCCTAGTAGCCCCCTTCAGTAAATTTGTGTTAGTGGCATGCCCTTGTATTAATTGGCATTTTGCAGGACCAAACGGAGTCTCTAGTAGTAATTGGGCGCTACATTAGTGAAAATTACAACGGAACAGCTTTGCACCCTATTGATTTCATTGACACAAGCACTGGCCGACTAGTTGCTGAGGTCGTCGATCCAAATATTACAACTATCAGTTCTGTCAACAAGCTGCATCCGAGGGACGATGTATTAGCCACTGGAAGCTCGAGGTTTGCTTCTTTTAAAAAAATTAGTATCATTAACATGACTGCGTTCAGTTGGACACTAAAGTTCTCTATAATCGATAATCTTTCAGATCAATATTCATATGGAAGCCAAAGGAGGAAAGTGAACTTGTACAAGAAAAAACCGAAAAAAGAATTATTCTATGTGGAGCTGATGCTAAGAAATTCAGAATGAAAAAGGGCAGCAAAAGTGATGATGAGTCTGATGATGATGAAATGTATACCAAAAAGCAGAAAACATCTCAGAAAAATCTGACTTCCATGGAAGGCGGCAAGGTCAAAAACTATAAGAGCCGGAAGAAATAAATTCCAAAAGTATCTTTAGGATTCTGTAGACATGTTTACAGTTTCAGCTGCCTCGTTAGAACATGGTCAGGTTATATTTTGTATCTGGTTATGGCATGTT
The DNA here is from genome assembly GCA_006409495.1 of Sedum album. NCBI lineage: Eukaryota > Viridiplantae > Streptophyta > Magnoliopsida > Saxifragales > Crassulaceae > Sedum > Sedum album. The sequence continues at coordinate 144,094 of QZGG01000147.1, read as the reverse complement.
AGATAACAGTTGGCTGCCTGTTTTGCTCGTACCAGGCTGCTCTTTGTGAAATGGACGTTTGTTTTGTGCAACTAGAGATTTCAATTTTTGAGGACCTGGTTGAATGAGACTCTATGACCACAGAGACATTATCCCCTAAAGTTGCTTAAAATGAGAGTTACGAGTTACAATTTGCAGCCAGTTAATCTCGAAGGAATTAGCTTCTCATATCTCATTAAGTCCACCCAGTAACTGATTGAATCCATTGCTTCATACTTAAGTTTGAAACCCGCCTTGTCTGCCTTATCTCTTGTTCCCAGCAGTTTAAAAGGGCAACGAAACAGCATATCCAAGAATCCCCAGTTTGCCAGATTACCCACTTCTGCCTCAGCGAGCCCTTCCCTACTTGAAATCTCCCTCCATAACTCACTCATGTCAGCCATGCCTTCAGAATACCAATAATCTTCACAAAACATGGATTCAGCTGACTCTGTTACAGCTATTCCCAACATCTCCCCTAAAGCCGGCCAGATTTGCTTCCAAGTGAAGCTTGTCCCATTTATACAATTGAAAGCATGTCCGTCAGCAGAAGCTGTTAATTCTTCATTGGTTGCTGCCCAGATGTGCTGCTCTGCCACCAGACGCGCATCTGCACCATCTATGCTGACCTCCTCCCAGCACTCTCTGGTTCCGCCAAAAACAAAAGGCTGACCTAAATGTTTGCAGATGGTTCCATAAACACAAATGCTCGCTATGACATTAAAACAGCTTCTCTTGGAGCAGCCCATGATCAGACCCGGCCTGTGGACTGACCAAGCCACCTTGCCGTTTAATTTCTCCTTGACCAAGTCTTCAAGCACGTAGTAGAAGTTTGGGCTACCTTCAACTCTGGGTGACTCTTCGTTGTAGTAACAGGTATCTTTGCTGTCGTCGAATGGGCCTTGCAATGAAATATAATGCTTCATTCCAGTCTGTATAGACACATGCTTCAATGGAACAGAGCCGGGACTGGCAGGGATAAGAGCGTCGAGAGCATTGGACATCATGGACTTGTTGCCGACACAGCATTCTTCACCTTCCAAAGGAAACTCGCTAGCCCAAGTGATCCAAAACATGTGAGTCACCACGTCTCTCAACACGGAGAGCTTCTCATGTACCTGCTCTGGGTTAAAAAGATCGCAAGATATAAAATGGAAGTTTGATCTAGAGGGTGAAGACAATCCCTGAAGGATATGATCATCTGAATTCCTGGCAACACCATAAACTTCCCAGTTCGCTGATTTTGACGCCAGTAATTTCCTCACAATCTCTCTGCCTACCAAACCTGTCACCCCAAAAACGATGGCCACATTTTTCGGATGCTGAACAACACTATCATTGTCCATTGTTGGAGTATTTCTTGTTCACTTTCCTCCAATGCTTTTCTGGATTCGGCTGCCTTTCATCTGCATTCACATATTTATTCACACAACTTGCAACAAAATGTAAATGTTCTGATGGAGGAATCTTGTTGACCACAAATTCTCAATAATATCCGTACCTGTCCATTTAAGTTCCAGCTTGGAATCATCAATAAGCAAACGTATGATATTAGATGAGGGCACGTTATATGATATTTTTGTTGGTTGGCAAGATGGATATAAATATGAAAATGTGAGAGTAGTGTCGGTAACTGAGCGTACCTTGGTATGATAAAAAATCAACCAGTGGCGCATTTCTGGGACACTAACTTCTTCTTGATGAATGTGATGTGATTGTGATCCTCAATGTTATAAGAGTATTGCTACATATATAATAGAGCCCGTATATAACGGGATGGTGCTAACCTTCCCTTTTTAGCGCTTAGCCATACCCCTTGTCTCCCTTCCTCATACCATGGACATACACACTTTCTTGTCATTCTCTTGTCTGTTTTTTCTCTCACTTTTCTGTTTAATATTTTTGCATGGTTAGGGCTTTTTACAACACCCAAATGGCTGAGGGTAACCCTGCGGCAGTAGCAGCCATGCAGACGTATCATAGCAATGTTAATAACTCCATGGAACAATTATATCCAGCAACGAGGATGGTGAAGCTTCAGGCTGGTGCCGTTGATTCTTCTTCCCATCATGTATATGGTCCAGGTCGTCTTATATGTAGTGCTGTGCATAATGCTCACGCTTATTCTGGGATTTTTTACGGGAAGAATCCTTTGGATTACAATTTCACTCTCATGCTTTTAGAGATATCAATGGTCATCATAATTAGCCGTGTGGTTCGTGTCCTTCTCAAGCCTCTCAAGCAACCTAGGGTTGTTTCCGACGCCATAGTAAGTAAATGCATAAATCTGTCCATATGACGTCTACCCTTTTTCTTTTTCCATCTATTGCTAACAGTTTTGAGGATCTGCATTCTTGTATTTGTTTGTTTTCAAGGGTGGGATTATCTTCGGACCCTCTGTTCTGGCTCGAAGCAAGAGCTTCAGCAAGCACTTGCTCCCGGAAAACGCTGTTTTTGTGCTGAAGAACATGGGGGTTATAGGCTTCATGTATTTTCTTTTCATGTCTGGAGTGAAGATGGATCTGATGATGATGAAAAAATCAGGAAGAAAGCATATAGTGATAGCTCTATTAGGGGTTGTCATTCCACTGGTGATGGCAATTGTAGTGGCAGTATCCTTGAGAAAATCGCTGGACAAGGAGATATGGAAAATTTCTTCTCTGGGAACAATCTCATCCTCTATTGCCATCACAGCATTTCCCGTCCTTTATCCCATACTCAAGGAACTTAACCTTTTGAGCTCCGAGATGGGGCGGATGGCTCTATCAACTTCCATCATCAGCGATGTGATAGGAATGAACTTTGTGATTGCTTTTGAGGCAGCAGTGCAAGGAGAGGCAAGAAGCATAGACGCCCTGTGGTATGTGATATCTGTATTTGGTATTTTAGCCTTCATGTTGTGCTGTGTGAGGAGATTCATGGAATGGATCATTGAGCAAACTCCGGATGGAAAACATGTTGATCAGACGTACGTGGTAATCATACTGGCAGGAGTAATGGCAATGGGTTTTTTAACAGACATGTTTGGTGTGGCCATTGCAAATGGTCCTCTGTGGTTAGGCCTGGTCATTCCGGACGGACCTCCTCTTGGAGCCACTCTTGTAGAAAGAAGTGAAGTCATCATAACGGAGATTTTGATGCCTTTCTCTTTCGCTTACTTGGGACTTTATACTGATGTGGATACACTGGGAAAGAGTTGGCTAACACTGAAACCTTTAATGTTGATGACCTTGACGGGGTATCTTTCCAAACTAGTCGTAACAGTTGCAACGTCTCTCTACTTTCAATTCCCAGTTGGGGATAGTTTAGCACTTGGTCTTATCATGAGTTTGCGAGGCCAAGTAGAGTTCATCTTGTTCATGCATTGGATTGATAAATCAGTAAGCCATCCATCTCCCTACTCCATCTGAATCATAAATTCACATTAGCTTGCTGATCATTCTTGGTAAATGCTGATGTGTTGTGCTTTACGCAGATCATTAAGGTGCCTGCTTTCACGTTGATGATGCTACTGACCATAACGGTTACAGGTGTAGCCACTCCACTGATCAGCATCGTGTATGATCCCACAAAACCATACATGATCAACACAAGAAGAACCATCCAGCATACTCCACCCGACTCGGAGCTCCACGTAGTGGCCTGTATTCATGATCAAGAGAGTGTTTCCGGAATTATAAATCTGATTGAGGTCTCTAATCCCACTCCCAGTAGTCCCTTCATTGTCTACGCACTCCATCTCATGGAGCTAATAGGCCGTGCCTCCCCTGTCTTTATAGACCACAGCGCAGAAGACGGCAGCATTAATTTCATCGACAATAACCCCATTCATCATGCTCTTAAGATTTATGAAGAAACAAGACATGATTTTGTCAAGATCCATCCTTACACAGCTAAGTCACCAAAACGAAGCATGTACCAAGATATATGCGAGCTCTCGCTGAACAACAGAGCAACCCTCATAATATTACCATTTCATAAAGAGTGCTTAAATGCCCATGGTGGTGCAGAGCTAGTGAGACGCGGGGTGCAGACACTGAACTCCAATGTGCTAGCACATGCACCTTGTTCAGTTGGAATCCTTGTAGACAAAGGGCCATTACATAATCCCCTTTTTGTAGCTACAGCTCCTAGACCAGGATTGTCCGCTAGGCCATCCTCTCATAATTTTGCCGTATTGTTTCTAGGCGGAGCAGACGCAAGAGAAGCATTATCTTACGCAGACAGGATGGCTGGAAACCCAGATGTTTCTCTTACCGTAGTGCGTTTCCTTTCGCACAATTATTTAGGAGATGATGAAATGGAGAAGAAACTCGATGATGGACTTGTGACTTGGTTCTGGGTCAAAAATGAAGGGAAAGAGCATGTTGTCTACAGGGAGGTGGTTGTCAAGAATGGAGAAGAAACAGTAGCAGCAATTCAAGCCATGAATGACAACTCCTACAATCTTTGGATCATGGGGAGGAGGCAAGGCATAAACCCTGTGCTTCTTGCAGGTCTGTCAGATTGGCATGAGAATGACGAACTGGGTGTTATCGGGGACTATGTTGCATCGATGGACTTTGGGGGACTAGCCTCTGTACTTGTGTTGCAGCAACAGATTCTCAGAGAACAGCGTAGCCGTAGGGAAACAAGAAATATTGCTAAATCTGTCTTCCGAAAGTTTCCTTGTATATGAAATAGCTTAGACACAGTTTATTCCTGCATGAGCATTGTACAAAACCTGATATTAACCCGGCTCAAGTAATGAGCATAGACAGGTAGGAATGTAGTAAATGTAGAATGCATCATCAAGATACCATTTAGCCTTAATTTTCGCTTTTTCCACTTGGTCAAATGTCTCTAAGCTTATCTGTCCAAGCTCCGAGCCAGATAATTGAAAATTGTTCAGAACATAAAGCTTTGGTCTCACAGTTGACTTCTACTCCTGCAAAATGGTAGTTTTATTCAACATACTTTGATATATGTATTTTGAAAATGTCAGCTCAATGGTAATGGAATTGATTCGATAACAACCCGCACCATCTAGCTAGCAAATCAACCGCAGACCATATTTTTCTCTTATTATTTCTGATTAGCAATTCAATAAACTAACTAGTTAAGTAAACATCCATGGACGGACAACCAAGGCAATCCCCAGCCAGGCAGGTAAATCATCCAATACAGGGAAACCCCAGTCATGCTCTCACCGTTTACCCACAAGCATCTGACAAAGAGTCCAACGGAATTCTCAAGTCTATCAAAGCTGCAGTTAAGAATTTTACAAATATTCTTATCTTTCGATCTAAAAGGCTCAAAGCAAAGTCCACGACGATTCAATCCAGTAGTACAAGTATTCCTGGTCATGAGGTTTCGTGTAAGTCTTAATTTTGTATGAAATGCAACACGCTTCTAATTTTGACTTGAACAAAGATAGTAAATAAATGGTGATCTTACTTTTTGATATTGGTTTGCAGATTCAGCATCAGCTCCGTCAAGTATGAGTAGCATCGCTCTGAATCCAGTGGCTCTGTCAAATCCTTTAGCGCCCAACTTGTCCCTGAAAATTTCTCCATTAAAGATATTTATGAAGCCACAGGGAAGTTTTCTCCCAAAAACAAATTTGGGAGAGGGGGTTTGGTATTGTGTACAAGGGTAGGCTCAGGGATGGCTCTATCGTGGCTATCAAGCGTGCTAAATAGGTGGGTATCTCCTATAATAGCAACATTCTTTTTGATGTCTAAAATGAGCTCAAGCTTTTTCACCTTTAATGATCAAGTTGCATAAGCTACTAATCAAGAAATATCTGTCTGAATCAATGTTATTAGTTGAGATACATCTAACATATTAACTCAAACATCGTTTTTCCCAGAGCATGTACGCACCAGCTTATCAATAGAATTCAAGAATGAGGCTCCAACTTTATCTCGTATTGAGCATAAAAATCTAGTTAGGTTGTTTAGATACCTGGAACAAGGAGACGATATGATTCTTATTCTTGAGTATGTTGGCAATGGAACACTAAGAGGTTATCTAGACGGTAAGCCTAAGCGTATTTCAAGCTAGACAAGTAAGCAAAATCTCTAGGGGATATTTCTTTACAGCAACCTAGCATTATTTAGCTGAAATCCTGCCTGCTATCATGAGTCTGATATGTACCGTTGTTTTACCTTTTTAGCTATCCTTACTGGCTCAGTATAATCAGCAATGCTTCGTAAAATGCGAATCTTATTTTTGGTAAAGCTAAAGGAATTCCTTGAAATGCAGGAAGAATGGGAAATGTACTTGAGATGGCGGAGCATCTTGACATCGCTATTGATGTGGCACATGCTGTTACCTATCTGCATACATACACAGGTGAAGAAATTAATTCAGTATCACTAATAACAAATATTATTTTAGTGATTTCATCTAACCGATACTCTGAATGACAGAGCTTGCAATAATCCACAGAGATATTAAGCCGTCCAACATATTGATAACAGATAAACTTATTGCTAAAGAGTCAGATTTTGGATTAGCAAGACTAGCTTCTGAAGATTCAGACGCAACTCACATTTTGACACAAGTGAAAGGAAGATCAGGTTATGTGTATCCTGAATACCTCCAAACTTACCAACTCACGGATAAAAGTGATGTTTACTCTTTTAAATATCATTAACTAATTACCAAACGAACAAGCTCAGAAAATAGATAAATCACGCTACAAATCGCATGTTGAACTTAATGACAGGAATATATGCTATGCTCCACAGCCAAGCTATTTGGTTTATATACCTGTAAGACACACAAAAACATGTGATGAAATCCAGCCTCCACATTGAATCCGCCTGATCCTCATTACCCTACAATGTATTTAGGTTGCATTTCTTTGCATCGATAAGAAACTGAATCGAACTTAACAGTTAAAGTAACTCAGTATATATAATCGAATTGAACTGGACTGGCCTATTTCAACGCAAGCAAACATAATTAAGAGTTTTAGGGTTTCTCATTACAAAAAAATCATAACTAAAAATAATTCGAAAAATGTGCAGGCGATGCAGAAATTGAAAGAAAGAGAAGCCGTACTAGTAATGGATCACCGGATGAGACGAAGTCCAGCATCGACATACGCATCGGAGATGATACTGAAGCTTGCGCAACAGTGCGTTGCGCCAACGAGACAACTGAGACCATCGATGAAGCGATGCGCGGAGGTGCTTTGGGAAATTAGGAAAACCCATCAAGATAAAGTAGCCTTCGGTACGCCGCGTCGCGCTTCGGCCAACTTCGCTGCAGCGCCGTCGTTTAACGACGCTGATAAGTTTAAGTTCATATCTGCGTACAACGAGTTATTGTAAGATTTTGGTTTGAATTCAAAACTGCAATTCGGACCTCCGTTTGGCTCCTTAGCTTATTTTCATTTTAGTTTATTTTTTGAAAGAATCTTCAATTTCATTCAAAAAGCTTAATCTTCAATTTATGTTAGCAAAGATCTCTTAAAATTGTCGAATTCAATAATCGAGCGAGAGTGCGGTCGGTGCCACGATCTCAGTTGCTAGCTGTGACTAGGGCCCACCACCAAATTCATTTCCTTTTCTAGCAGGTGGGACCGAGTGCGTCTAATGGGCCTATCTGGGCCCATAACAATTTACGTAGTCCACGGACTTCTATGAAGTTCTCTTTCGGATCAGGCTTTACCTTATCTCCTGAAAACTTAATATTATTTCTTAAATTAAGATAAATGCAATAACGAAAAAGTTTATATATATAAACTGCATCATTTTTCTCTTTAAAATAATATTTCAGTTTATTGAAAATCATACAAAAACTTAAAATAGAAAAGACATTATTAATTTTATTATAAATACGACTTCAGTAGCCATTCCAAAATTCAATTTCAACTCACTTCAACGCCAGAGCAGACACGTATGCTTTTTCCGCTTCACTCATCATCAGTCATCATCGTACTTGAGCTACCTCACTATCCAAATCCACCAATAACCAATGGAGCTCGAAGCTACTGACAACAAATGTTATACCTCAGACTCCACAGTAGACATCCACGGCCGTCCAGTCCTTGCCGCATCCACTGGAAAGTGGAAAGCTTGCGCCTTTCTCGTTTCGTATGAAGCATTTGAACGAATGGCGTTCTACGGTGTTGCTTCGAACTTAGTCGTTTATTTAACCACCCAATTGCATGAAGATACTCTTTCGTCTGTTACGAATGTTAGCAACTGGTCTGGCTCTGTTTGGATGACGCCACTGCTTGGAGCTTATATAGCTGATTCGTACTTGGGTAGATTCTGGACGTTTACTGTCTCTTCGTTGATCTACTTGCTGGTAATTTAATGCTTTATAATTTTTAGTTTAATTTTATAATTTTATGAGGTCTTTTGATGGTTGTTTATGGTAGTTTAAGGTTGATGAATTGGGGATGCACACCAGCTGTTTGATGTTTGGTTTACTTCTTGGCATTACCTGATTGGCTTAGTGACAATATAATTTAATCAGTGTCCATTGAGATTTTAGAGTATCAACTATCTTTGTTGTTTGGACTTATCTTTGATTTCAGTGGCTAGCTTTTGGGGTGGAGGCCTACCCTACCCACACACCCAGGACAAAGAACAATAATTTCTTTTTAAAATGAATGAGGCATAGTTATTGAATGAATGTGAATGCTTGAATAGGGCTCAACTTAGCGATCATGATTCATGACTTCCTTGCTTGTGTATATGTATTCTACATGCTTTAATGATATGACATACTAATACATTCATGTAAATACCCCATTTTTGCCATTGTGTATTAGTTAATCACCTGCCATGAAGCACTATTGGTGGATGGAATTCAATGTTTGCAGTGAACGTAATGATACCAATGCAAAATGTATATTGATATATTGATTGTTTTTCCGGGAGTTAATTGTGTAGAGATTTGCTTGCTGCTAACAGGGAATGGTGCTTCTAACTGTGGCAGTTTCACTCAAAAGATTTAAACCTACATGTATTGATGGAGTCTGCAGCAAGGCGTCTTCTTCTCAAATTGCACTTTTCTACTCATCCTTGTACATAATAGCAGTCGGAGCAGGCGGTACAAAACCTAATATCTCAACATTTGGTGCTGATCAATTTGATGATTTTAATCCAACTGAGAAAAAGCTCAAAGTATCATTCTTCAACTGGTGGATGTTTAGTTCTTTCCTGGGTGCTTTATTTGCCACTCTAGGCCTTGTCTACATCCAAGAGAATTTGGGATGGGGACTGGGATATGGTATACCCCACAGCCGGTTTACTTTTATCTTTGATAATATTTTATCTCGGCACCCCATTTTATAGACACAAAGCTAGACAAACACAAAGCCCTGCTAAGGACTTGGTTCGAGTATCTATTGCTGCTACAAAAAACTGGAAACTGCGACTTCCAAACGACCCATTGGAGCTTCATGAATTTGAGCTCCAACATTATATCATCAGTGGCAAAAGGCAGGTCCATCACACTCCTGTTTTCAGGTGATTCGTCTTCTCTATTATTATTTATTTGTTTATTTATTATTTGGTATTCTGTTGTGTACAACTTGCTTAAAGATAAATGTTACTGTCCACATTTCCGTTGAAATGTACTCCGATCCCTGAGGATCTACACCATACTCAAACCTTAAAACAGAATATTTTAAACATTGAAAGTTTGTATTAAGAATTTACCAAGTAAGTTATATTCTACTAATGATTATCAGAAATAAGGAATTCAAGGTCAAAGAGATCTTTAAAAGGATCTAGTTACCTTTAGAAAAGGGTAGTTAGTGTTGTGCAAAATAGTGGGGAAACAGGGGTATTGTTAGTGACTTGTCTGTTGTGGATGGTCCAATATGCTTAGTGGATCATTTTAATTGGTTGGTCATTGTTATTTTGCAAATCTCTTTCAATTTGTAATGTCTTTAGGGATTCCTAAATGCATGGTCACAGTCAGAGTATTTTCTGGAGCAGTACATTCCACCATTTATAGATTGCCACCATTGGTGTGCTCCACCAATGTATTCCCTCTAGTTGCCCTTATAAACTGGTTGATTGAAATCATTTGTTTGCCTTTGTCCTTTGTTTGTTGCTCCAAAAAATTCTTAATTCCAGATACCATGGCCATTTGAGTTGAGTTAGTGCTATTCAACTAGGATATATATACCGGGTCTTTAAAATTTGCAAGCTGCATCATTCTTCTGAGCTCTGAAATTTTAACAGTTGTGGACTGAAGTTTCAGTAATGATCAGTTGTGGTAAATTCAATAGGAATTAGGTGAAAAGATAAGCCTAATTCATGCCATCTCCCACCCACCAGAGATTGGCTTGATATTGAAATGCAAAGTTAGAACAGCCACACACTAAAAGTATTATGACTTAGTGAAAGAAGATCATAGTGTCTCTTTAGTGGTGATTTTTCAACTATATATAAGAAACATGCCTTATTTAATAGGGTGTGTAGATAATTATTATCCCAAAAGGACCTTCTAGAAATAGATGGAACACAGGAACAGGGTCCTCAAAGTCTCTGAAGTATAATATTACATCACGTGCTCTATGTAGAGCCCGAACTTAGCTTATCATGTTTGATGACTAGTAGATAGAAATTCCATTCATCATGCCTCATGGGGCTTTTTAGTTTTAGACAACAAATTTGATTAATGATTTTTATGAATTTTTTGGAAATGGGAATGGAAGTTAATTTGTATTTACCTCTGAAATTTTAAATCCTGCCTATCATTGGTGTACAGTTTACATTTCTGATTGTTTATTGTAACAGTTTTTTTAAGGTGTTGTTGACCCTTAAACAGATTTTCTCTGAATTAAATGTAGTTAAATTACTGCTGATTACTCTGTTAATGGCAAATTTGTAGGTTCTTGGACAAGGCTGCAGTGAAGGACAGCAGCAGGTTAGATTCAAAGCCTTCATGCACAGTGACCCAAGTTGAAACAACCAAGTTAATCATCGGCATGTCCCTTATATGGGTAGTCACATTAATTCCAAGCACCATATGGGCTCAGATCAATACTCTCTTTGTAAAGCAAGGGACAACACTGAACCGAAACCTGAGCCCCAGATTCCAAATTCCAGCAGCCTCACTTGGTAGTTTTGTCACATTATCAATGCTCCTCTCCATCCCATTTTACGATCGTTACTTTGTACCATTCATGCGCCGCAGAACAAGAAATCCGAGAGGAATTACAATGCTTCAGCGGCTGGGCATTGGGTTCATCATCCAAATCATAGCTATAGGTGTTGCTTATGCAGTAGAGCTCCACCGAATGCATGTCATCAAGGTCCACCACATAACACTCCCCAAGGATATTGTCCCGATGAGCATATTCTGGCTAATGCCTCAATACGTTTCTTTTGGGGATAGCTGATGTGTTCAACGCAATCGGCCTGCTAGAATTTTTCTATGACCAGTCACCAGACAATATGCAGAGCCTTGGCACTACATTTTTCACAAGTGGAATAGGAGTTGGTAACTTTTTGAACAGCTTCCTGGTGACAATGGTGGACAAAGTAACTGGCAAAAACGGTAGGAAAAGATGGATAGGTAACAATTTAAATAACTGTCACTTAGATTACTATTATGGGTTCCTATTGATTATATGTTCTCTGAACTTGGGTGTGTTTTTATGGGGTTCTACTAAGTATATGTATAAACGAGAACCAGTAGAAGTCAGTCAGGTTAGCAGCGTCCAACAGGAGGCCAAAGCCCCGGACTCTACCACTTTGGGGTTGCAAGTTTGAAAATCAAGTCTTGCCGAGTAGCCCTCTTAGATTTGCCACTTGTAGGGAAAAATACTGAAATATAATTGTCTAATATAAGTTGATTAACCACCTACTGGTCAAGCTTATCAAGCCTATTGGATGTGTATTTTAAACAACGATCAGGAATTCTACAACATTTACATATGCAATCCTGCTTGGAAAGATTAAACACTGCCACTAAGGATATTCAGTGATTAACAGTAACAAAAATTGATATAACAAAAGGGTCTGTTGACTTGGATTCAAAAAACAAATGTTTCGCAACATCCAATATAGTGATGTGCACTAACATCCAAAAAGCTATTCAGCAGCCGAAATGTCACATTCTCCTCTAAGTGCGTGGAGCAGCAGGGGCACCACCAGCTGGGCGTGCACCAGGGGCCTGGCCAGGTTTCTGGTTGTCGTCCTAATTAAAAGAATGCAAGAAATGAGAAGCAGTACATAAAAGAATACTCCTTAATAATATGAAGAAGTAACCCTATACAATCTGTTCTTGCATTATGCAAAATGTCTCATAGACTAATTTAGCACAAAATACCAATAGATGCATGGTTTATAACACCCTACAACATTTGAGTAGCTATATAAATAAAACAGGATATGTTTTATAGGTACGGAGGATCACGATAACCGATGTTGCCAAGCTTCAATGCATGATTTGAAAACCTTATCTGGAAACTGGCATTTTACTAAATACAACTAACAGTAATGCTTACTACACATGTTGGTTACTACCCAGTAAACACTAAAATGATCCCTAGGTAAAAGAAAAATAAGATTGTTGAAAGGAACACTAACTCTGCGTTTGAAACGCTGAGGGGGGTCACGGTTGCGCCTGTCAGTGCGGGATCGCACCCTGACAACATGAGCATGGATAGCACAAGATACACAGTAGTGCATCTTGATGTACAGCTTTGGGAGAGCATAGGTGTCATAGACACAAGCCTCTTGGACATCTCTGATAGCAGCCTGCTCAACCATGTTCCTTACAAGAAACCTCTTTATAGCCTTGTCCTACATCAAACAAAGAAAACCGATCAGCACTCAAATTCCAGTTTCACTAGTTCAATAGCATTAGGCAACAACTCAAGATAGTTGGAAACATTCAAGTCAATTGTTTTTTCAATAGTAAATTCTCTAATGTAAATTGAATCGTCAGGTTAGTAACTAATTACTCAAAGCAATGAAATTTATGAGGATAAAATCGAACCTTTGGGCAGCATTTAGCACAATTGGAGCACCTAACGAATTTGACGTGTCCACGACCGTGCTTGTTGCGGCCTCCATTCCTTCGCTTGAACGTCTGCAACAACAAGAATACCACATTTAACTTCCTATTAACAATTGAAATTAAAAAACATCAAACATCGCAAAGCGGAGATTCACCATGCTGGGCAAGTAAGATTGGCCGTGAACAGCACGGCGAAAGTATGCAAGCGGGTCTGCTAGGGTTTAGCGGACGAGATGATCCGTTTCCGACAAAAATCGGTCATTTATGTTACGAAACGGTCGAGGTTATTGGGCCGGTTTATATGTGGGCCGACAAACTAGGCCTTGTTGGAACATGTCGACGTAGTTGGGCCGACAGGTAGGCCCATTTACGAAGAATGTCATATCAGCAGAGTTCAGTGGCCATAATGAAGACATCTACAAGGACTCTTGTGGCTCGATCATTTGACCTCAATTAAGAACGTGCAACTTTTTTTATTCGACAGAGGCACGACCGAGAGCATGAATCTGTCTCGAATACAAAGAAGAAACAGCTAGACAAGATAACCTTGTACGCATCCCAAACATGAAGACTTTCATACTTAATCCAAGTCACCAAAACCTCGACACATGCTCCAATCTTACACCCCTTTTAATATGACACACTTGCCAACTTAAGATTCCCATGCATGAACTAGTTCAAATCAAACTGGCTACTGATCAGCATCTCATCTTATCAAATCACATTTTCAGCATCTTTTCACGGATGTTAAGGTCGTGGCGACGTTTAAAGACATCCCATTTATGACCTCTGGTAGGCCATGCACGTCTTTCCAGTGTTAGATTTTGGTTTGGCCAGACAACCCTCTAGTAGATCTCCCCTCAAATCTCACCAAATTAATCCTCTATGGCTCTATCCATTATCTCAATATTCCTCTTCAGAATATTTTTATTATCAGTAAAAAGAAAGTTTCGAATACTAAAAATAAAATTATAATTTATATGTGGATTTTGTCTTGTAGGGGAAGCACAATCCAATTTGGATCTGCATCACGTGAAAGTAGTTTCGTGCGTGGTTCAAACCCCAAAACGGCGGTGCATCAAGTAATAAACAAACAAAACGACGACGTCATGGGAATCGAAGCACGAACGTGGAAACTGAAAGAGAAGTTTGCAGAAGGAAAATGAGTATATTTTCGTGATACGGAAATGAATGAGGACGGATGACGAATGGATGATGACGAAGATGCTGATGATGATCTGAACCGAATCAGCCACAAATCTGTACGAATTCCCGCTCTGCATCTCTCTGTCTCCATATCTGATTCGATTTCTTCCACCTCAAGATTTGACTGGATTGGATTCATTTACATCGTCATCGGCATTTTTTCAAGCACGCTTTAAAACCCACTTTTCAAATTAGCGATTTTGAAAAGTAGGATATGGAATGCGGTAGCAGCGGAACGCAGGGGTCCGGAGAGCAGCAGCCGCATGTTCTGGCGGTTGATGATAGTCTTATTGACCGGCTTCTAATTGAGAGACTTTTAAAGAGTTCTTCTTGTAAAGGTAATTCTTTTAGTTTAATATGACTTATTTTGTGTTTGTTAACGTATTGAAATTATGTTGTTATGAGTTTATGTTGTTGCAGTGACAACAGCGGAGAATGGGTTAAGAGCGCTGGAATATTTGGGATTGGGAGAGAATCAGCATTGCAATGGGGAAGGAAATGTAGGGACTTGAAAGACAGTGTTTAATGTTTTTCTGCTTGTAGGAGTTTCAATGTGTTTGATGATGATGATTATGTGTTTGATCAGGCAGTGAAGGTGAACATGATAATAACTGATTACTGCATGCCTGGAATGACTGGCTATGAACTGCTTAAAAAGATCAAGGTACTGGGAGTAGATCAACAATCATAAGTTGTCTCAGGAACCAGCGCTTACGGCTTACAGTTGTTTTTTAAATGTGCAGGAATCATCAGCTACCAAGGAGGTACCAGTTGTGATAATGTCGTCTGAGAACGTCCCCACCAGAATCAACCAGTATGTATTTAATCTACTCTTGAGTCTCCCTGTCACTGAAAGAACCTCTCTTTTTTATCAAGATTAATACTTTTTGCT
Source organism: Sedum album (assembly GCA_006409495.1). NCBI lineage: Eukaryota > Viridiplantae > Streptophyta > Magnoliopsida > Saxifragales > Crassulaceae > Sedum > Sedum album. Next base: position 128,994 of record QZGG01000147.1, on the reverse strand, counting down.
TTTTCTAGGTGTTTACAGGAAGGGGCTCAAATGTTCATGCTGAAGCCTGTCAAGCTTGCAGATGTGAAGAAACTCCGAGGACAACTGATGAACACTAGAAGCAGCAGATGAAACTAAACTTCAGTGTTACATTTCATAACCAGTTAGTTAATGTTGAAGCCGAGAAGTTAGTTAGGTAGCTTTCCTCATTGTAGTCTGTAGACCTTTTCATACACAAGCCCAATTGGAAAAACGTCATCTCACTGTATGTGCCTGGCCCATTCAGATTCGGCCCAATGGGTTTCGGCCCATTGGGGTTCGGCCATTGGGATTCGGCCTATTTGGGTTCCGTTTCGGATTCGGCCCATTTAAATGTAGCTCAATAAGTCTCGAAGGCCTGTCAATTAACCGAAATTTTGATTATTATTTGATATAAATAAGTGAGGTCAAACACCAGATGCCGGAAATTGGGAACCATTCGTTGAAATCATCACGCGAACCGGACGTGGATCATATAAGGGTTTGTGATCGATCGGAGATGACGGTTGGAGGATTTGCATGGAAAGGAGCGGGGATGATAAGAAGCCTGCGATTCGTATCCAAGCGACGGATGTACAGACTGCGGCTCTTTGGGCGCTGCTGCCGGCGCCACCGCTATTTGGATCGTCAGGTCCGTTCACGAGATTGATTTTATTGATATTTATTGTATTTGGTTATGAATTCTGGTTGGTGTTGAAATTGATAAATGGACATTTTAGGAGTATTTTGAATTATTGACTAGAAACTATTTTACTGGAAGCTAAATTAATTTGGGAGTTTTCCGGCATTGTTGATGTAATTGTGTCTTAGTGTTAATTTTTGAAACTGTCATTTGTCAACTGACCAATCAGTTTGATTATAATGTCCGCTTTTATTTCTAAATGAAACAGATGAAATTAGTATTATAAATAACTTCGCATTGTATCGTGATCAACTTTTGAATGTTGCGGTGCATTTAGTCTTGCCAAAACATTTGAAATGTTGATGTATGTTCACTGTTGCTACTGCATTTGGTGGTATCTCTTTTGGGTTAACAAGTATAAATTGATTGTGTAAACTTTGGCAATTTTTGAAGACATTATTATTAAAAGGTAGATGTGGAGTTCAGTGTAGTTATCTTAATTCTTAGTCCATGAACTATACGATAGTTTTCTATAAGCATCAAATGAAATGCATCGTCGCTGACATGGTTCTGTAGAAAAAGATGTTAACATATGGAGTAATAATTAATGTTGATTGCTGAATAAAATGGTATTTATTAATCAGTTGCTAATATTATTTTCTAATTATTGTCATTCTTGTCTAGATTTCTGTAGATGGGATGTAGAATGATTTATTACCATTGGGCGGATAATGCTGTGTTACACAGTAAGCAGTGCTTTTCACTACTCTTCATTGAATCGTAAGTATTCATACATTTAATTGTTATTTCAGCCTTTGACTAGGTCATTTCTTGAGAAGCCAGAGCCTGAATAGTAATGAATGCTGTTGACAGGATCATTGGGGCTATGGTTCCGAATTTTGATTTCAATAATCTTCTTCTCAAGGTCATTAAACATCAAGCATCTCACCCTATACCGCACAAAACAGAGAAAGGAATTGTTACCATTTGTTTCGAGCTGGTCATTCGCTCAATGATGTAGAGTAGAACCTCAAACCCCTTTGTATTTTGAATTTTTGTGCAAATTTACCTCTTGATTCTGACCCAAGATATTCGTCAGGTTGGGCCGGTCTTGGGGGAACAGAAACTGGGCTGTTTGAAACCGTCATCTAGGTCATATTACCATAAACGTGCAACCAAACAAGCCCATAAATTCTGTTTCTGTTTCATCTACCTCGTATTTCCTTCTCTCGTCGCCCCCGGCCGCACTGCATCGCTTCCGTTCCAAGTCTCGTCAACTGGTAACAATTCTCGATCTCCGCTTCCTCAATTCATCCAATTCGTTTCAATTCCGCAATACCCGTCCGTCAATTCCATATCAACTTGTTTTATTTGATTTATAATTACTCTGAATTTCAAGTTAAATTCTTCAAATTAATTTTATTGCTGCGAGAAGGGTTTTGTGTTTTGAGAGGATGGATAAGGAGCTGGTTAGTCTCTTCGAGGCTGCGAAGAAGGCTGCGGATGCTGCAGCAGTGGATGAGGCGACGACAGCTGGTGGACCTGAGGAAAGTAGATGCATTGATGCTTTGAAGCAGATGAAGGAATTTCCAGTCACTTATCAGGTTCTTGTGTCAACCCAGGTACTCTTTTGATTCTTTGTACTACGGATCTGGCGTCTTTTAATTACATAGATGATGTTTGACGATCTTTCCCTTTTTACTTACCATGATATTTTTATTTACTTCAAGGTTGGAAAACGGCTGCGAGCTTTGACAAAACATCCTAGAAAGACCATTCAGGCTTCTGCATCCGAATTGATTAATATTTGGAAAACGCTGATTACTCAAGAAACCTTAAAGACTAAGAAAGTCGGAAGCTCCAATGGTACAAGCCAGACACCTGTAAAAGTGACAATTGCCAAGATAGACAAGTCTGAAGTGTCATCTCGTGGTGTAGAAAGAAAGGATCATGGAACAGCGAAAGGGGTTGTAGAAGCCTCAGACATTGTGATGGCGGAAAAGAAGGTTGAGAAAATTGATATCAGGGTCGAGGGAAAGGGAGTTAAGAGCATCCAAACAGAAAGGATATTAAAAGAAGAAAGGCCAGCATCTGATGTGAAAATTCACAAAGCAACAACCGTCCTGCTCCACCCAAACTGACTGCCATGATCAAGTGTAATGATGAGCTGAGAGATAAGGTCCGTGAATCCCTACTTGAGGGTTTATCTAAAGTCCTGGGCGAGGTTGATGAGGAATTGAAACCTAATGTCGCAGCCTGTGACCCCATTCGCATTGCTGTTTCTGTAGAGTCGGTGATGTTTGAAACTTGGGGTCGCACAAATGGGGCACAGAAGGCCAAATACAGATCAATAATGTTCAACATCAAGGATTCCAAAAACCCCGATTTCAGAAGAAAAGTTCTTCTTGGACTCATAGAACCCTCAAAGATACCAACACTAACACCTGCAGAGATGGCTAGCGATAAAAGAAAATCAGAAAACGAAAAACTCAAAGAGAAAGCTTTGCTTGAATGTGAGCGAGGTGGCCCTCCTAAAAGTACTACTGACCAATTCAAATGTGGAAAATGTGGACAGCGCAAAACAACCTACTTCCAGCTGCAGACAAGAAGTGCTGATGAACCTATGACTACATTCGTCACCTGTGTGAACTGTGACAACCGCTGGAAGTTTTGTTAAGCATGTCTTTCAAGCCACTCCTCTTCCTTTATCAGCTAAAATAGTCAGACTCGTATTTCTCTCTTGAGAGCATCACCTGCTTAGAATATTCAGCTATTCGCTACAGGTTCGTTTGTTCCTGTCAGTTCGTTTATTCAATCATTTATGATCTCCGTCGTCTGTTATCCATGTTGGAAAGCTTTAGGCTATTTTCCGCTCGGACGATAGCAGGATGGCTATGTATCTTTCCTTGTTGTCAGTTGTAGCTGTTTTATCTCGGACAATTTTGGCAACTGTTTTAAGTAAGACATTCAACAGATTATTTTTGTTGAACCTTGAAATACAAACTTCCATTCAATACCATTTCCGCCATTCCTAAACAGCAGTGTAATTCTTAGGTACATTTTAGGACATTCTATGTCGCCACCTATTACAAGCTAGTCTAACCTTGACTGAACATTATCTTCATCTTGTTCTTTTTCAACATTATCTTCTGCTTGGTGTTTCAGGGCCTGGAAGACTCGACCACTCTTATCAAAAATTTGAGCCCTCCTGTTATAATCAACAGCCTCTCTACCTTCATCTTCTCCCATAATAGCTTCCCTTTCCAAACACTCCAGCAGCTCCACAACTCCGCTTGAGCTCCCTCTACACTTTTCTCCCCATTCCAGCATCTCACTCCAGTCCTCCATTTCCAACAGCTCTGCTCCACAGCTTCCACAATCAGTACTCACCACAGCCCTTAATCTCTTAATTTTATCGTCCTTTTTAGGAACCGTGGACATACGAAGAAAAGGTGGTGTCTTTGGAACGTTGCTTAAATTACATAAACTGGGCACAAATGGGAAGATAAGGTTTACGCAAGAGAGTTCCATGAGTAAGAGTTTGGAAAGGACTTTCAGATGTTGTTCGAGTTAAGTGGTGTTTAAAACGAAAATGGTTTTTGGTTATGTGTTGAGAGGTGCTGTTGTGACACGTCAGAGGGTGAGAATCCAGAAAGGTCTACACGTGCGGGGTGACGACCGGAGGTAATATGTCGCCACATGGAGTGGAAGCTTCATTCATGGGTCGGGCATATACAATCAGGCTTGTTAACGATGCTATGGCCTGTATCAATTTCCGGTACATGGCTTTACATGTTTAGGCCATGTTCCAGGGCTGTCTGGCCCATTGTATTTGAATCTAGTTTGTTTACTTACCTCACGTCATATATCTAGAGGGTACTCATTTGGAAGACAAAAAGCTCACATTACACGAGTTTTCGAATCCAAAAGGTGGTAGTTCACACAGGGCCAATGAGAACTAGTTTAAAGATATATGTATAATAGTTCAACCCCTGAGTTACATTGTCCTTGAATGATCCTTAACCAAATTATTCAAACCCAATTCCCCTGAAAATAAATTAAACTTATTCCATCACAAGAGATACCTTATTTCCAACATTCACCAGTCTAATGGCCACAACCACCCCCCACAAACAATCTGTTTTCAACAAGGCTATTATCTCTGAAGCGGATCTATGTTCCGAACATTTACACCAGTCATTCCGTCTATTCGATCTTTAGTGATTTCAACGAAATGACCAAGCATTTCATGAAACTGCTTCAATCCAGAGAGAGGCAGAATGATTGATGAGCGATCAGCACCTGCAACCTGAAGTCAGCAGATACTTTCAGAAACTAAAAGAACAGGCCTCACGCCTTTTATAGCATCCAGAAGGTGACAAAGAAGAAGAAGAAAGTCTCAAATAGTCCTCTCACCTCCGAGATCTTTAGGAAATGGCCTCTATTGTTGCTACCCAAGTCAAAAAAGAATCTCTTTTGATCAACTCTGAACACTTTGGAGGAACCTAAATTACCCGTATCTTCATGGGGTGGTATATCGATTGACCTGTTCACATTCAGCTCAGAGGCATGTTGAGAGCTATTGCCACTGATGAAGCCAGCACCTACATCATCCGAAAGCCCAACTAAATGTTCTGAAGGTTCAGTACCTAGCTGTGTTGGCACAAGAATGACATGAATGAGTTTCTGAATTTCATATATATAATTTCCACAATGAGTTAAGGAAAGGAATACCTGATTAGCTATGGGGTAGCGCCTAGCTGCTTCATCAATCTCAGCTAGAATATTCCTGAAAGCCGACCATCCTTCATCACTGGAATTAACTGCTGGAACAATTATGGTGCTACGGTTCCTGCTGACAGAAGCCTCTGAAACCTGGATATATGATCAAATCAGAGAAGCCCTGGCAGCTATATACAAAATTGCAACAGCAATAAAGGTTAATTCTTTCAAAAAACTAGGCATATCAATTACTCTATTCATCCAAGTGACCAAAATTATTTTAGCGTAACTTTCTTAATCCAAACTCAAGTTGCTGCCATTGCACAAAATATGAACTATTTGTAGTATGTTTTTAACCAACGCATCTCAACTGATGAAGTTGCAGATTGAAAAGAAATTTAGGTGAACCCAAAACCAATACATTTAGGAACTCACTCTCTTATACAGAAAACACTCTTGCCACCTCCTCATACAAACATCATATGATCATATACTCACACAGAATCTAATCATGTCTATCCTAATCATGGAGACACGTCACAGCATCCCAAGCTAGACCATTATAATCCTAACGGAAATTAAAAGTAGGATTCACAGCACTCCAACGCCTTCTGGTTTATAACAGCATGAAAAGCTGCTGATGTTTCTGATGTTAACATATAACAATGCTCGGAAATGCACCGTGCTAATCTGAGAAACACAATGCATCCACAATTTAAAGTGTAAACATCAAAGTTCCAAAGTTTCCAAAAAAATAAAGAGACTTTATAGCAAACAAGCTACAAAAGTAAAGGAGCAGATACCATACTCGCTACACAAATAGATACTACATAAAAATAGAAAAGTATTAATATAACATATGAAAAAATCTGGACACCATACTTTACAAGAATTGCATCTAACAAATCACCAGTAAAAATGGCACTGAAGTAAATATTACCTTCAAAAAACGCCCCCTTCTATTTTCACCAACATCAAAGTAAAACACCTACAAACAGAAAATCCATCAAAACGGAAACCAAAACAAACAATATTCACATATATCTAAACAAATACGAAAGTTGGAGAATTGAATTAAGCAACTAACTTTATTATCCAGCTGCAACTCCTTGCTAAAAACCTCTTGTTCATCAGAATCAACATAGTAACTAAATAGCTCTAGAAACCAGGAAATCCCGTTGACCGGGACGATGATAGTCGATCGGGATGAAGACGTCTTCTCCGAAATCTTCAAATACCTACCGCGCGGATTCTCCTTGAAATCAAAGTAGAACAGCTTGTTCTCAACCTGTAGCGTCTTCGACAGCAACTCCACATCGTTCCCTCCTCCTCCCTCCATCTGAATTGGAAGTGAATCAGTCGCCGCGTCGGATAGATCTGTGGATTATATGAATGCGGCGGAGCCGACTGGATCGACAACGAACTAGGGTTCGACTGTGAATGAATTGTGAGCGACGCGATCGGAAGGATTTACTCTATCGTGTACTGGTTATGTTACGCCTATACATCAAGCGCACGTTATCAGCGGTACTCTAGTTTCTTGTTTGTAATTATTGCCATGCGCTGCATTTTTTGCTAATGTGCGCGCGGAAAATCAGCTCTACAGAATATCGATGAAGGAAATTAATAACAGAATACTTTAAAGATGATTTCAAGAAGAAAAAAACTTCATATACGAGGACGTTAAGGAGTAATGCAAACTGTCCTTTATTTTTCATTATGATGTACACACTATTCCAAAGGCTCTATATGTTGAATCCTTGAAAACAATACATGGATGATTTAAAGATGCGACAGAACAGGATTTGACATACTCTGTCTTAACAAAATGGCGAACAAGTATTACCAGATTGGTAACAGGAGCGCAAGTAAACAAGCGCCATTCTCAACAAACCTAAACGCAGAAAGCCATGGAAGTAGAGGGATGGACTTTGAGGCAATGCAATAACTAATCTTGGGGAGTTTCAAACCTTGTGGGAGAATCAATACCCATCATGCAACAAAGTCCGGATATCAGTATAATGAGTAGAACAACAGCCTGATACAAACGAGTCAGAATGTCAAACTTTTGTCATTTAAAATGATAAATCGATAACACAGTTATATACCGTGATGTTCACTAAAACATGAAATCCCTAGCTCATGGAAATAAAGTACGATCTACCCATGCAAAATATAATAATACTTACAACGAGTAAGGCCTCTAATAGTGACGACTTGATCTGGCAAACTTCATCACACGCTGTGGAAGTCACTGAACTGGCATTTGTAGTTTCAGCAAGGAACCTCTGCACATCTCTTTGAGAAGGATAGTGGATTGACCTGAAAGGATCTGAAACATATAATGCTGCATACTTTGCTCCGGACTGGTCCACTGAACTGATAAGCTCAGTTAGGACTTCACCTGGATACGTTACAGGGTCAGCACTAATATATAGTAATATAGTAAATAATAAATCCACTGTCACAACTAAGAAGAACGACAATTACTTTCAGTTACGTCAGTCTTTTTTGTTTCTTTGCTGTCTCCATGGCAGAAGACAAGCAAATCTGCTGCAGACTTTGACTTCCCAACAGTGGAAGAGACAAAATCCTGAACAATTTTAATGAAAATTAAATATAACTTCAACTTAACGTATGAAATTATGATAATTATGCAAAGTACCTAATCAACTCACATGGATTGATTGCAAGTCTGAAAGTCTTTTGTATTTGGTACCCTCCACGGAGCATGATTCTGTGAATGCTATTCGGCTAATCTCATGTTTGGGGCTGCAAGCTTTAGTAAAACCAGATATCAAGGAGCTTTCCATAGTTTGACCATCTGATGTGGAAACATAAGGGAATGACATCGAGTATTTAGACTTTGTGAATGATGCCTGCCAAGAATAATCAAAAGGATGGAATCTGAATACTTAACAGGCACAAATCCCCTCAATAGATGAAAGTGGCCAACAAACGAAAAAATTACCTTTAGTAAGTCAACAAGTGCTGGGTCTTGAACATGGCCGCTTTTTGAGAGATCCGAAGAAAGCAACTGCATAGTAGAAACTTTAATCAGCATCCTCTTAGTAGTATCATTCCCACATGGAAATCAAAACTACAGGTACATGTCTGAATATATAATTTGAATGACCAAAAGAAAATGCAGCGATCTACAAAAGCACCATATTTACACTTTCTAGTAATAAAGAACAACTTTCGTTTTAGAAAAAGGAAAAGTAATTTAATGCATCCATTAAGCAAGGGTACCTCTCTACCAACAAACACAACTGCCAGATCAAGAGATTGCTGGTGTAGCTCCTTTTCAGAGCACTGATATAAAAGAAAAAATGAAAAATTGAATTATTCGCAACGCATAATTGGAGAAAAAGAGAAAAATTGACTACAGTAATATCAGTACCAGCAAATTAGACCAACCCCCTTTGGAAAGGATATGATTTGCCAGCTCCTCTTGGGCAATGGTTTGGTAGTTCACAACTTCCTTTATTCGGTTGCTGGAATATCTGTGTGTTGATACATTCAATATGCTCAAATTATGATATGAGGTATACCGTATACACTATCAAGCAAGAAGATAAAGAGAAACATTAAATGCATTCAGTGCTATCCACTATAAAGGTTCACATCAGGAACATCAAATATAATGGAGTCAAGGCCTTATTCAACATCTATTTTGAAAACACACGGAGTGTATAATACAAGAGGTCAGTGAATTCAAAATACTATCAAACACGGACAAGAAAAATAAACGTGACTCCACAATCTTTTAATCGAATTCCAAAACATAATCACCATATAACTAAATTGATTTCTGAATACTCGAACAGAAAATGTCCTCTAAAGCTCATAAGAATCAACAATAGATAGAAATAGAAAGTGCTTACAAATCTTCATGTGGCGACCAGAGAAAAGCAGGAACAGTTTCTTCCGAGGCAGTTCCAAATATCAACAAATCAGCAACCAACACCAACGCGGCTACCACAAACCTCATCTTCATCCTGCAAACAACCACCACATAATTCGTGATCAACAAAACCATCGAAATCAACAAAAATAGATAAATCTGCGTTGACGAATTTTGACCAATATGCGATTCATTACACAGTGAAAAAAGTTACCAGAGATCGGAGCAATTAAATGAACTCCACTCGCGCCGGATCTCGACGATTTGATCTCGGGATTGAGTTCGTCTCTTCAAATCACATCAACACGTTCGTGTTCTTATTGGGCCACAATCATTAAACCACAATACAAAGCCCAATAAATACAAGTGAATAATGGCTAAAGGCCCAAAACAGATATTTAGTGAAATTACCAATTTAAAAATAATATCATGAAATTTATAGGCGTTGACTATTTCGATCTTCAGCAGCGAATGACATTTGACCGTTCAAATAGATTCCAAAACAATTCAACTGAACTGCGTCGTTTCGTTGCGGGAAGAAGAAGGGTGGTTAGATTGGATTCGGCAGACTTCTGTACTGATGATCCTCTTTGTCACGGGAGCTGAGTGAAACCCTAATTTGACGTCGTCAGATTTATCCGTCAAATGCTCGATCGTAAAAATCCATATGATTTGAATTTATCTGAATTAGGTTTTAGTGATTTCGTCTTTGAAAGGGATGCGTTGTGATCCGTTGTGGACTCGGTTGCAGCCGTGGATCCGCGATTATGATAGGCTTCAGTCGCTAGCTGTGATTTTAATTTACATTCAGGTGCGTGCGTTTAGAATTTGATTGATTGACTTGAGTTGTTAGGATTTTGCTTGGTGGAATGATTGATGTGTTTTTGTTCATGTGGTTTTGGATTGTAGATTGGTTGTGCATTGGTGGGATCAATTGGAGCGCTGTATAATGGTGTGTTGTTGATTAATTTGGCTGTGTCTTTGTTTGCATTGGTGGCGATTGAGAGCACGAGTCAGAGCTTGGGGAGGACTTATGCTATTCTTTTGGCTTGTACTATTTTTCTTGACGTTTTGTGGTTGGTTCTGTTCTTCCATGATATTTGGTGAGTTCACATTGCCGCATAATTAATTGATAGTCGAACGTCATTTGATAAGTATATTGGCGGAGTTTGTCTTTGTTTTAAAATGTTCTTGCAATTTTATCTCTCAGATTGTCCCAGCTCCTCTCATCGCCTTCACTTTGTTATTAACTTGTTACTATATGAAACTTGTCTTATAACAAAGAAAAATAATCTGTTTTTTCATCCCTTTAGGTTTTCAATCGAAATCTTACTCATTTAGATTAAAATATTGAGGAACTTGCTTATTTCTGCACTTAGTTTCCGCTTCTAGCACTTACTTTATGTCAGATTAGTGTAAATATGCCTAATACATAGGATCTTATTGCTATTGCGGCATTCAGGAACATATCTTCAGAACAATATGGAGCGTATGTCATCTTTTCTGTTAGAGTGACTCTGGTGATGCATGTATTGGTTTCTCTGTGAGACTGTCATCCTCCTTGTTATGGATACAGATGTATAGACTGGGGGTTTCATATGTGGACAGTACAGCTCCACCTGAAACTGATACTGATTTAAGGAATAGTTTCCTTAGTCCACATCCTGTGTTTCCTGCTGCCGGTAGACAGGTTTCGGACATTGATGAGTTCCTTGGAGGGACAATATATGATCCAACTTATTATTCGTCTTTATTTGAAGATGGCCAAGAGAATGGATGCTTGGATGTGGTATGCATGTTGCTGATACATTCTAGTTCTTCTCGTAATATCTTTCTGCTTACGAATCTCTCTGTTTATATTTCAAATGAAATTTAGTTCAAATGGATTTTACATTAACGTGCTGTTTTTGTTCTTGTTCTTTTTATTCGGATTACAATGTAGGTCTAATGCGCATCGACTTTGAGAAAAAGCAATCTGTATTGAACTTTTAAAAAGAGAAAATTGCGTAATGATTGATGAAGGTTTAATATTTTCTGCATTATAATTCGGACAAATGTAATCATTATTTTCTATAGAGAAAATCAATTGTTGATGGTTGTATTGAGTTACTGGGAACTCTCTACAATAAGTTGACTTTTTTGGTGGAATAGATAGGATTAGATACAGGCTTAATCTTTCGGTGTATGCTGATATAGGCAATAATGGTTAGTCTTATTCATTATATTATCAATTAGTTAGGTGTTTATTATCATGCTTCTGTAATCCTTTTATTTTCTTGATCGTTATCTTTCTTTCATATCACTGATTTTAATGAGTAACATTGTTTTGGTTCAGGAGAAGAACGCATCAAGGATGCTGAGTGATGAAGGACTTGATGCAGTATAATTTTCCTTTGCCTTGTACAAAAAGAGCGAGATAGAAAAAGGTGACATTTAGGCGTCTGCTTTACGCTTCACTCAGAGATGGCAATTTCATTTTGTTGGTGTGTGGGATTTTATTGTACAGCTCACATCTCTGTTGATTGTTTCTGGGATGATGAAACGTTGATTATAGAGAACATTTGGCATGGTCAAATTGCCTTTTGGGATGTTGATAGAAATTTCTTCACTGTCAATTGGTTGGATTCAGATTATGACACTTGAACGCAAATGAAGAGAAGGTTTTGCATATGTCACTGGACTAGGTCTACAAGTTGACCAATCTACTTTCTCAGGGATTTATATGCAAATGTTTTTTAAGAAATTATGCAATCAAAAATGGGTGTTTTGGGAGCCGTTGCAAATAACATAACTTGGGACCTCAAAAGGCATCATTCACGTGTCTCATCTTAAAATCTATGCAACATCACGGCCATCAGTTATAAGAAAGAAGAAACTAATGCAACTTGTACTAGCAGAGCTGACTTTCTGTATACAGATGCTACCACACTATACAATGTGGGGCAAACATTTCAGCCTTCGGAGTGCAGCACCAATTAATTGTTCATCAAAAAGGTAATAATCATATTAAAAGATGTTTGTTCTTCAACTGAGTACTCCATTACACTAGGCAGTTGAAGTCCTCGTATTTGGTATGTTGCTACTATTGTGATTAACATCAAAGTATCAAACATTATTTATTTAACAGCCTATTTCTTGATTCTACGAACTTTTTTAGGTCCCCAAACCTCCATTTTACCTGTCGGACATCCACAAGGTGCTCGGAAGATTAGTACTGTTCGGCCATTGATAGGTGCCATCTTTTTCAACTCAGCTTCCAACTCCATGCGATCTTCTCCTAATTCAACAGGCCAAACTCCAAATGCATCTTCAGGGAATGGACGATAACATTTAACATGCTGCTCAGTCTCCAGTTGAATATCGAATCCCACTGACTTCCTCATTCCTTTACAATACGGCTTCCCACATTTCCTTGGTCTACAAGCTATATAAAACCACAACCCTATAGCCCCAAACAATCCAGCCAAGGCACTAATAATGTAAGGCAAATGCACATCATACCCCAAATCCGCAATAACAAAGCATGCGGCTACAAACAACCCAGACGCTTCTACTACCAGCATAATAACATACGGCACTACCAACACCCCAACAGCACCGACCACTAGAAATAACAACAGTATATCTATAAAAGCTGATACTGTAAACTGATCACAGAAATTGTCAGTAAGACCATCAAACACGCATCCACGCCTGCTGTTGCTACAATACCGTCTACTTCTACTCTTTTGGTTATGAGGATTTACAGTAGCTGATGATTTAGTCGATGCAGCCTTCTTCATATGCTGCTCGTAAGCCCGGCAGAACTCGGCCAAGCTCCGGCACTCTACCATAGGTAGACTCATCGAGTTTACCAATCAATCCAATGATCAGCCAAGCTGAAATCCAAATCAATCTCAAAATCAACACACCACTCAAATTTCAATTCAGTTGACCACAAATCAAAACATAGAAACTTTAATCTTAATTCAATCAGTTGATTCATTAACCATGTCAAAAAGTCAGGTAATTCTAATTGAATTATGCGTCAGCGATCGGAAAATCAGAGTCAAATATTCAATCAGATCACTGATTCATAGACTAAATCGAATCATAATCATCAAAAACAGATCTAATATAATAAGATCGAGTCGGGGTCTAGAAATACCGATACGGCGAACAAGCTCTGATGTTTGTTTCAGACGAAATCGGCAGCATCGTACGACGGAAGTGAATCAGCGTGAGGACCGTGATGATCTGAAACCGATCGTACTGAATTTGAATCTCGGCTGTGGATGATGAGGTAACGAAGTCGTTTTAAACAGCTATGGAACGCGGATGGAGTGTTGAATTTTTCTACACATTTGCTTAATTGATACGTTTTTTGAATTGATATTTTTAGCTATTTGTTTATCAAGTGGTAATTGAAATTGGGCCGCGGCACCGTAACAAAGTTACAACAACAATTGAATCAAAGGCCCAATGGGCCCAAAGACGAGCCCAATATCAGTTAGCCATGAGATGCAAATTACCGTGCTACCCCCGAGCCCTCGCCTCTATTATCTCATCCAGAACATTCGCTCTCTTCACAAAGCCATTCACCTCTCTCTCAGGATCTCATCTCTTCTCCCTTTTATAAGCTCCAGATTCAAAACCCCTTCTCCTAAACGCCTATAAATTATCCCTTGATTCAAAATTTAACCGCTTTTTCAAAAGCCACTTTCCCGATCAATTCCGATTTTGCGGTATCTTGTCGAAACCCTAACTCAGATTGACTTTTAAATGTCCGATCTTGTACCAGTTTTGATTACTGATGTTGCATCACAAGTCTTGATGTTGATCTAATTGCGTTCAATTAGGGTTACAGTTTGTGTTTTGTCCGTATTTGGGATCTTAGACTTCTAGCTGGTTTGTGTTTCGGTTGTCCTTTTCTTTGAAAAGGGATTAATTTGTTCTTACAAGAAATCTGCTTTTATTGTTTTTTATGACAATAGTGTTGCGGTTGAATAGATGGCTGATCAAGGCTTGGAGGGGAGTCAACCTGTAGATCTCTCTAAGCATCCGTCTGGGATTGTACCTACTCTTCAGTAAGTTCCAAATCCTCCATATATATTGGGAGGATGTTTTGTATTAGGTGTTGCAAATAGCCGATTTGCTTCTTGTGAATGTTGGGTGGTTCATTTAAACCAATGTCTGCGAGTTCACCTGAGTACTTGAATGAATCTTTGAACTCCGACTTGAAGCATGGATTGTTGGTCTTATGGTAATTGATTAAGGCGCAATGTGTTTTAGAGTCTCAGACAGAATAAATGATGACCACACTGATGACAAATTACTGGACACCAACAAAAAACATCTAAACATTTTAAACCTACTAAATACTTTGAAATCAATCGGGGTTTACTAAGAATGTTTTTGGATGTGATTGCACAATATACTACGATGCTTCTTTACGATGATTTTAACGTTTTTGGAATGATTGAAGGAACATTGTCTCCACTGTCAACCTTGACTGCAAGCTAGACTTGAAAGCAATTGCACTGCAGGCTCGCAATGCTGAGTATAACCCTAAGGTAAACAGCACAGCATCATATCCGAGTCAATCTTTATTCTTTAGCTCATCATACAACTGTCTGTAGTCATCAGTGAAATGCAATTTTATATCCCAAGAACTTGATCGTTTAATAGATTTGCGTGTATCATACATGGCTCTCTGCAGAACTTTAGTCTCTAGAAATAGATTTTTTATCCTGCAAGAAAGAACAAATATCAAATGTTCCATGTCTTTTCAGCGTTTTGCTGCTGTGATCATGAGAATTAGGGAACCAAAGACAACTGCTTTAATTTTTGCATCTGGAAAGATGGTAAGTACTCTTTCTATTTCCTCACTGAAATGAACTGCTGAAAATTTAATTGGTTCATAACTTAGAATTCTTATCTGTTTTCTTGTAAGAAAACTCGCATATGAACATGCAAGTCTCAGCTCTCGAAATTATTCATGAATCATATATATTTGTAAGGAATTCTTATTGAACGATGTTTTATGCCGTGCATCATTGTGTTTTGCCTAATCTTTTGTAGGTGTGCACTGGAGCCAAGAGTGAGCAGCAATCGAAATTAGCGGCTAGGAAGGTAACCTATCTTTTGTGTGTATAAGCAAATCAGCTTGAGATTGTGCAAGTATGAATGTTCCTCAAATGTTACAAATTAAGTTGAGATGTCTGTTCTTTTCTACTGGGCTAATCACGGAGCATTTAAGTTAAAATATTTTCTCTATAATTGACAGTACGCTCGAATTATTCAGAAACTTGGATTTCCAGCAAAGTTCAAGGCGAGTTGCTTCTCTGATCATCTTCCTTGCTTCTTTGGCTTTCACTTGCTCATCCACTATCAACTTGTGGCATGCTCCCGTCGTTTTGTACCTTATTGTCTTTTAAATTTTGTAGGACTTCAAGATTCAGAATATTGTTGGCTCTTGCGACGTGAAATTCCCCATCAGGCTTGAAGGTCTTGCACACTACCATGGTGCTTTCTCAAGTGTATGTACACTTTGATGTTACATTTTTATTTATCTCGTTTTTTATCAACTGAAAAGTAATGCAAGGGAGCTGAAAAGCCTTAGTTTGTACAACTTAGCATCCAATTGCAAATTTGTATGAAACAAAAGTCATTTGTTCGAGGCTTTCCACGTTGTCGAAATATTGTTTAGCATTTAATGATATCTTCTTTTGCAGTATGAGCCAGAACTTTTTCCTGGGTTGATCTATCGAATGAAACAACCAAAGATTGTGCTGCTAATCTTTGTCTCAGGAAAAATAGTTCTTACTGGTGCAAAGGTCTGCAGTAGCCTTCATACCTTATTGGACTAATTTTTATCTTATTGGACTACATTGGTTTTGTGGTCCAAAACACAGTCATCTCACTTGTCTTTCTGTTTTTGATAATTTATTTTACAGGTCAGGGAAGAGACATACACTGCTTTTGAGAACATATATCCCGTGCTTACAGAGTTCAGGAAAAATCAGCAATAGTAAGTGAACATCCAACTTCAGTTAGTATATGCTAGGCAGTCTCTCAATGGTTTATTGGTTTCTTATGTATTGACTATGAATCTTACAAGTTCTCAAATTTGTATTCAGATCTTTCAGATGGAATGGGCGAGCGCTACGGCTATAATTCCATAGCAAGTTTATGAAACAAGTATGATGACTAAATCGACAGAACATGTCTTCAGTGTCTCTGTTGTTTGTAATGGGAGTGGACTGAATTTCAGTACAAAATAATTAAATTTGTAGAATGTGCCCTAATCTTGAATGTCTTTCAAAACATGCAATTTTGAAACATGCAATTTCGACACATGCAATAAACAATTGTGCAATAAGAATTGCAAACCTTTCACCATGTCTTCATTTCAAAAATAAATAAGTAACAAGTTGTCTTTCTTATATCAAGTCGAAAATTGAAAACAAACAAAAAGCAAGAAAACCACCATCGAGAAGCTAGCCAAGCCCAAAAGAAAAACCTCCATGAAGTGAAGCGCCTGCATCCCCTAACATCAACCACATCCCATCCATGCATTAGAATGGTCTCTCAAACCCCTTTTCCTGCACATATCCTGATTTCCACGACCTGAAGTGCAGCTCTGTGAAACATCTTTCGCAGTAATGCGAAACAAGATGTTGGGATGTCATCATCATGTAGAAGGCCTTTCCAACAGGTCGACAGCTAGCAACTCTTTCTTGAACCCAAAACTAAGGCACAGAAACATGTGTTTGGGGTTGAGGTTCTTTCACCAACTCTTCAGAAGCAGCTGCATCTTGCAAATTGAGCTTCTCGTTTGCTCCATCTTTCTTCTCTTCAGCTGCTAGCTTTCCTTCCCAGACCTTGACCAAAAAATTAAGATAAATCCCGACTTACAAAAAAGTATGTAGCGAGCTGATGAACGCGTGGAATCTACCTTTTACGGTAAAAGTTTTACCTGCTTCTGAAACTGCTGCTGCTTGGCTTTTTTCTCCTGAATAGCCTTTTGCCTGGCCTCATAAAATCCAAAATCATCAACTATAGAAGTTCGGCTCACATGCTCTTTGAAGATCTTAAGCATTTGAAGCCCTTGCTCCAACTTAACCTATAGAAAAAATTAAAGTGTCATATTGCTCAGTTAACAACGTTAATAAGTATACAAGTAACAACATACTCGCGTACCTCTTGAGTGTCCCTGCTGTTGGTCACAGGTTTGTTTTCGTTGTTGGCAAGGATAATGTGCTTCAAGAGCATATTGGGAACGTCTTTAACAATCTTCCAGCTCAAAGGAAAACCACCGTTCCACTTGTCTTGTTGCCAGTAGTCCAAGGTTTTGTCAAAATCAACAGGGCCTACCATTTCAGCAACCCCAACAAATTGGCCGCTTGCATTCACCTGAACGAAAATGAAGAAGATATAAATAAGTACACAAAATTAGGGAAAATGATATACTATGATTTATATCTTGGCACTCACAGAGAAGAAAAGAAACACAGGGCAGCCACCGCTTATCTCCTGCGCTTCTCTGTAAGCGGCATCAAGCTTCTTGTTTCCGTTAGGTGTGCTAGCCCACATGTTGTATTTGATACTTTTGTGTACGTCATCCTCACTGTACGATTTGATTATAAAGAACTTTGCATTTTCATACTCAATGGGGAAATCAGGCTGATTGTAATGTTCTGTGTTGGTTGCAACACTTAATCCATCTTTCTCATCGTCCGCCTTGTCTTTGATTGGCAGAGCCTGTCCCTTGACAGCTAGAGTAACAGGTGTGGCAAGCTCTTTTACATTCTTAGCACCCTTAGCCCTAGGTCCTCTATTGAGCTCATTCAAACCATCAGCATTCTGGTTTGAGTATGTGTAAAAGCCATATCCTCGTCCTCTAGGCCGGTATTTTGCATCCCCGACAGACCATCCATGGGCATGAGTCCTGGAATCATAAGCAGCGTAGGAACCATACATGCCATGTCTGTATGCATTTCCATATTGAG
This sequence comes from Sedum album, assembly GCA_006409495.1. Classification (NCBI taxonomy): domain Eukaryota; kingdom Viridiplantae; phylum Streptophyta; class Magnoliopsida; order Saxifragales; family Crassulaceae; genus Sedum; species Sedum album. The sequence goes on along the minus strand of QZGG01000147.1, from coordinate 110,735 downwards.
CATACAGTTTACTAGGGTACAAATCATTCATGAACCCTTGAGACGCTCCAATTCCAGAAACTTGCCTGGTCTGTTGCAAACCCTGCTTAAAAAACAAATAAGTAAATAACATCACTACTAGATTAACAATAAAAATTCGAGCGCTATTTACCTCATAGCTGTTGTTAGGACGAAGAATTGGGTTCGTAGATGGGCCATTTCGATTGCCCGCAACAGTGGGCGTTAGTTTACTCTTAGCCTGCCCATCGGAAGCTGCACTATCTTGCCAGAGCGATCTAACACCATCAAAAACAGATTTTGACTCATAATAACTTGAAGCAGGAAACACTGTCGTAGAATGATTTCCTGTAGCTGAACCATTGGAATAGTAGGATGAATTCCCATAAACAGGCTTTGAACCTAGCGTATTGTTCACTTTAGAACCTCCGCCATTCATATTAGAACCCGAATTTCGGGATGAATTTTCTACTGACGCCTTTTGGTCAGCAGGAGCGGATTTATTAGCATCTGATTGCGTGTTGGCTGATTTTGGAGTAAAGGAACCGCTGTTTGCATTCATTGGTTGATAGTATGATGTGGGATACTGATAGTGTTGGGCTCCGTAATCAGGAACTGGACTGGCTACTGGTGAATATGGTCCATATGGTGGATAACCGTATCCATACGAAGCCTGGAAAAATACAGCAAAAGGGATTAATCCAGATAGCTGCCAAAGCCTTCGTTATAAGTATTCAAATCAAAATTCTAGGTAAGCTCACTGAATGAATATCAACTCCTTCAGCACTCATCATTTTGTTATATTCGCTCCAATCATTTCCGTCATAAGCTGTGTCGAACGATACATATTAGATAAATATATAGCTAATGTGTTTATCCAAATAAAAAAAGATTCAACTTACCTCCATAAAAGTAAGCAGCTGAAGGATAACCATTTGGCATATAAACCATATTTGGGTCCACAAAGTCAGGTAAAACTGGTGTGGTAGACAGCTCATAAGGTCGTGCCTGTCCATTTGCCGATTCACCAGCACCAAATTGATTCACAGAAGTCTGCAAGGGCAGCAGTCAAAATCAGTTTTTATTTAAAAAACAAACCTTGCCAATTCTCTGTCGAATACAAAGTGGATTGAAAAGTAAAGCATAAATATCTATACCTTCTTACTGGCATCTGAGGTGTCAGCAGCCTTTGGTTGTGAATCAAGTGTCATCTTTTGCAGCAAGTCTGTAGCTTCTGCACAACCACAAATTTTAGAAATTCAACTTAAATAATTACAAAATCACAACTTTAATGAAAAGACAAAACCATTCAATAACCCTAAAACATGTAACATAACAACAAAATCAATCAAACCACATCCTATAGAAATATAAAGGAGGATTTTTTAACAACAGCAGAATCCCATCAATCAAAACCCCCTTCACAAAAACCCTAACAGCAATATGCAAGCCACAAGCCCCAAATCTCCGGCATATCCAATAAAAATCTAATTTTTAGGAACACCCATATCTCCAAAATATACATAGAGCCCTCTAATTCTTAAAAAAGAGTGCGTTACAGGGATAAACTAACCAGGAACACGATCTGCGGAGGATTGGGAGGGAAGAGACGCCATAAGGAACGAAGGGGTTAGGTTTGGTGGGTAGATCTGAGTTGGAAAAAGATTAAACCTTTGAAGGGGTTTTGGTAGGGGGAGAGGGAATCAGCCGCCAGAAGGGTTTTGGAGGATGCGGAAGGGTTTTTGATTGCAGTGGATGCGAGAGAGGAGAGAGAGGGTTTGTAGAGAAAGTGGTGATTCAAATAGCACCACGACAACGCTTCATCTCTCATGCGTTTCTCTACTTTTTATTGTTTTCATATATTTATTTATTTTAGTATTTATTTTTTGGAAATATAGATATTTGAGGTTATCTTCTTTTATGTGGATTTAAGCTAATTTCCCTCACTATTTTATTATTTTTAATTATTATGATTTTTTGTGTATGTTTGGAAACTTAGGATCCAGAGTTGTGTTGTTGTTCAAATATTGTACTAACCAAAATAATAATTTCATTAGAGACCAATCAAAGTCAAACTATCTCTAAAATAATTAAATAAAATCAAGGGGACAAGTTTTATTGTAATTAGATTTTTACATTTGTTGTTTCACAAGTTAATTAAGTTTTAGTGAATAACTTGAAGTCAATAAGCAGTGATGTGGAGCTTACTTAGGTGTTAAGTGTCTTTGGTTGTTCAAAGTGATGTGGGCTTTAATAAATAAACTTCTAATCAGGCTTTGCTTGAGAATTATGTTGGGCCTGCAGAATTCAACATGGCATCCAATATGTGATTAATCTAAAAACTAATTGAAATCATGAAATGTAATCTTACTATGTTACATAATGAAATAGCACCTAATATATTCAATAATTTTTAACTGCATTTAGTATAATTATATAGTTTTATTTACAGCGAATCAAAACTACTTTTATCTGCTTAAACTACAACATTTCTAATAGTAACTCTAGACTATTCCTCTTTGATAATCAAAATTTCAGACTATTTAGAAATTGAAATCTTGAATGACAGTGAAGTTGACCAAATGGAAATCAGCATCAACTCCTATGAAAACTATTCCTGTTCTATCAAGACATTTCACTAATTCAAACAGCTTGACAATGTGACAAAGACTGCTCTACTGCTAATCATACTCATCAACATGAGATTCAGACAAGTACTTATGAACATTAGTCAGTCTTTTTTGTCGATTCATTGTTTTTGCAACTAACACAAACTGGCATTACATATGTTTGAAAAATACTCAATTTGTGTTGAATTGTGGATCGCGCATCTTCCAAGCTATACCAAATTTGGCATACGTGTAGTATGCATATGAAAAGGGTAGTAAATGCAGAGAAGATTGATTGCATTTTGGGTTAAGGTAAATGTATTGCTTTAAACTACTATTAAGGGTTGTTGAGGTGTTGTCATTAGAATGATGATGTTGATGGATATGAAGCGCACGCTAAGAGAGATGCTGTTTTGTGGGGTTAAATTGCGCACTAAATTATCTCATTTTCTCATTTTCACATAAACCCTCATCCCATTTCTAGTGCCATTTGGTAAAGATTGGATCTTTTTTGTGTTTCGAATCAAACTGAGCACTCAAAACACACTCAAGTTCTCAACTTTTGCTACACAAAATTTGAGCTTTTTGGAGTTAGTGGCTTCCTGTTGTTGTTTCATCATCGTGTTTAAAGACTAGCAGCTGCTCTATAGTGCCTGCAGTTTCACAGTGGAAGCATTTGTGTGATGAAGTTTGGATTTTGATTTGTGATCTGAGCTCTGCTGGTGATTCAAGATAAGGGTTTTGGGTTTTAGGGCTTGATGGGGAATTGCTGGTTTGGGTTGTGGGAACCAAAGATCTCTTCCAATGCAAAGTCAGGTACTTGTAATGTGTTTTTGCTGTTTCTGTTTCTGTTTTGTCTCATATGATTCTTCCATGTGTCTCTGGTTTTAATTCTATGATGATCTTCATGGCCTGGTGTTTTTTTACATTTTTACACTCCCTCCATTGCAAGATGCTTTGTTTTTGCTGAAATTGAACCGAGAAACTCGTAGTCTTGACTCTTATGACCTTCTCTTTGACGCTAGACTCGTGCCTAAGACCTAAAGTTCAGTACAGTGTCTTGTTCTGAGTTTCAAACTATTGTTGACAACAGTCTTCATTAGTTGATGTTTTGTTTTTGTTAAGTGCATACTTTTTTGAGTTGTAGTTGTTAAGGAGTGGATAAGTAAACACGACTTTATGTTCCAAGTGTAGCTGTCAAGCCGTTGAATGTGAATGCCATACTTTCTTTGATTCGTGTTTATCAGGAACGCCTAATGTTCAAAGCCCGTCGGATAAACCTAAGACCGATGACAGCAAGTTGCCAACAAACCCTGAGGAAGTAGAATTCTTGCGCCGTAATTCAGCTGTGAATCCCTTGACAGCTTTCACATTTGACGAACTGAAAACAATTACTGGGAATTTTAGGCAGGATAATTTGTTAGGTGGAGGAGGGTTTGGAAATGTTTACAAAGGGATTATCTCGGAGGATCTCAAAGAAGGGAACAAGCCTCTTACGGTTGCGGTTAAAGTCCATGATGGTGATAATAGCTTTCAGGGCCACCGAGAATGGCTGGTAAGAAGTCTGTAAAACATCTGACAACTCGCATTAAACTTGTAATCAAAATTCAGCTTCTAGAAAATTCGTTTCTGATAGGGAATGCTGATTGATTTATGAGCATTCTTGCAGGCTGAAGTGATTTTCTTGGGGCAGCTGTCTCATCCCAATTTGGTTAAGCTGATTGGATATTGTTGCCAGGACGAGCATCGGGTATTGATATACGAATATATGGCTCGTGGCAGCGTTGAAAGTCATCTTTTTTCAAGTAAGGATTTCAAATCCATATTATAGTTTTCAGAACAGTAGCATCAAATATGTAAATTTATATGATGGTTGCACTGCAGATTCTTTGAATGATTAGCATGCTAATAATGCTGAAAGCTGCTTTTTAGTCAACTGTAACTGCAATAGCTTGAAGTATTAAATTTTAGAGGCAATCAAATGACTTAGTCTGCAACATGGACAATTTTTAGATGTTTTTTGTGATTGGGCTAAGCAAAGGTTTTGCTTGCAGGAGTGTTGCTTCCTCTTCCATGGTCTGTTCGAATGAAAATTGCTTTTGGTGCTGCCAAAGGACTAGCCTTTTTACACGATGCTGAGAAGCCTGTCATATATCGTGATTTTAAGACATCTAACATTCTTTTGGACCCGGTTAGTTTCTAAACATTCTATTTTTTATCTTCATATAGGACTGTCAATTACATTAGTCATATGATGAACTTAACTTAATTACTTCTGAGTATAACTGTCAGGACTTCAACGCAAAACTCTCCGACTTTGGGCTTGCAAAAGATGGTCCGGTTGGAGACAAATCTCACGTATCTACTCGCATAATGGGAACCTATGGCTATGCCGCGCCAGAATATATCATGACAGGTACATGAAATCCTATTCTTACTTCTTATCCCCACGATAATATAGATAAAAGAGTGTTTTTAATCTTGCATTCCCCCGACAGGGCATTTAACTCCTAGGAGTGACGTATACAGCTTCGGAGTCGTTCTTCTCGAACTCCTAACAGGAAGAAAATCCCTAGACAAGTCTAAACCACTAAGAGAACAAAATCTCACAGAATGGGCTCTTCCGATACTGAAAGAAAAAAAGAAACTTCTCAACATCATTGACCCAAGATTATCAGGTGACTACCCAGTTAGAGGTGTTAACAAGGCAGCAATGCTTGCTTACCATTGCCTAAACCGGAACCCCAAAGCTCGGCCACTCATGCGAGATATTGTTGATTCACTCGAACCACTCCAGGAGACCGAAGGTCTTGAAGTATCACCCCCTAAACCCCTCGAAGCTGAGGCTACTGACTGATGTTTTTATCTTATGTAAAAAGAGTTTTGCACTGACGTTTTCACCTTGTGTTTTTGTGTATGTATCACTTGTGCATGTTGTCTATGTATCAACAGTTTGATCTTTGATGTATTCAGAGTTGTGAGTAATTAGAATACTTTGGGGGGGTAATTGGTAAATTTCAATACTTTGAGGTTCAAACTACGAACGACACCAATTGTATCTAGATTTGGTCCAGTCCGGCCCAATAAAGACAGAAGGCACGGATCGTGTTCAGCTCTAAACGAAATCTGATTGGTTCCTGCTCCAAGCCTCGGATAACTAACTTGTAAATGAATCCAACGTTCACCATCTCCCGGATCAAAGTCACAAAGTCCCCAAAACCACAATTCCAACACTTTCAACCTCCCGCCACACCCACTACCTCCCTTTAAAACCACAACGCCAGATCTCTTAATTACATCGACATCCACCAAACCCCATCTCCCTAAACTCTAAAAGCTTTCACCCACCCAAATGGCCAGAACAAAGCAAACCGCCCGAAAATCCACCGGAGGAAAAGCACCACGTAAGCAACTGGCGACAAAAGCAGCTCGTAAATCAGCACCAGCCACCGGAGGAGTGAAGAAGCCTCACAGGTTCAGGCCAGGAACTGTGGCTCTTAGAGAAATCAGGAAATACCAGAAGAGTACCGAGTTGTTGATCAGGAAGCTTCCATTTCAGAGACTGGTTAGAGAAATTGCGCAGGATTTTAAGACTGATTTGAGGTTTCAGAGTAGCGCAGTTGCTGCATTACAAGAAGCTGCTGAAGCGTATTTGGTGGGATTGTTTGAGGATACTAACTTGTGCGCTATTCATGCTAAGAGGGTTACTATTATGCCTAAGGATATTCAGCTGGCTCGCCGGATCCGTGGGGAAAGGGCTTGATGATTGTCTGTGTTGCTGTGTTTTGTTGTGAAGTCTCAGCTTCTGTTAGACTTTGTTTTTGTCATTTTGTTGACAAAAATTTCAAATATGTTTTCACTTGTGAAGTAAATGGGATGTTTTAATTTAATTGTCTAATTCTTACAAATAGATATATTTGTTTCGAACAAAATCTAAAAATGTGTTTTACTCGCGAAAAATCCACAAATGAAAAAAGCTATCTTGCTCTCGCTTACTAAATGGATGAGAGTTGAACTCAAGACCTCCCCTTACTAAAAGAGTGCTCTAACCAACTGAGCTACGAGAGCTTTGCGGCTACTATTTTGGTATTTTCACTAAAAAAAACTACCATCCAACTTTATTCCAAGGTTTTGCAATAACCATAACAAAAGCAAAACCAATAATAAACTTAAGTACAACTATTTATGTTAATGGGAACATCAAATCCAATCTGACCAACCTAACTTCTATATATATGACAGCAAGTTATGCCATTTTGGATCCTTAAAGTTCTATCTCTCCATGTCAATTGGTGAGAAAGATTTTTCCAAGTTGGTGAAACTATTTCTCTCCAGATCAGTTGATCCCTTTTGAGACTCCAGGTCTTGATCATTCCCTGACATATATGATACCTCAAAGTCATGATGGAAGTCCTGATCATCAGTTTCCTTGCTCTTTAAATTCCAATACTCACTTTTCGCACCGTAAGTTCTAACCATATTTAGGTATAATGACATCACAGAAATGGCTAAACCGATAAGGAACCAACTGAACTCGATGTTTACAAGAGACTTGGCTCGATGGAGCCACATCTCATCGTGACACCGGACCACATAGTGTCCTTCTTCCATATTCATGAAGCACCCTTTTGGGATCAGGGAAGGTATCCATAACATGAATCCCATGGTCATTAGCCATGCACCTTGGAACAGTATACTAACTGATCTAACAAAGCTGATCAAGAAACTCTCAGGTTGAGCTATACCCATTAGAGTTGTCAGTAAGGAAACGAAGATGACTAGTTGTAGGAGTGTATGGTATTGCCCTTCTACTCCCATGTGGTCTGAAGAGTGAAGGTGGAAGAGGAACAACTGTTGTCCAAAGGCCAATGCAGCTAGCAGTTGGGTTAGCTCAAACTGTGACTTTAGCTTCATTTTGTCAAAGAGTATAGCAAAAACGCCATAGACTAGAAAGGTCATGGAGATGGATGAGTGCTCAAAGTTGTGGAGGTGGTTTGAGGGAATGGTTCCATCTGTATCAAAAGGTTGGTGGTTCCTTGGACCAATGAATAGTTCCATTGCCACGGATGCAGATGAACCGAAGATGATCATGTAAAGCTCCAAGTATCGAAATTTGGACGAGGGAAACCATGGTAAGGATTTGTAGGAAGTTGAGTGGATGAGATGAAGCTTGATGTTATTGTAGAGATGCCACAAGCCTATGAGGAGGAAACCAAACCCTGGTGCTACATGACCTACCAATGTCCCCATATTACAACTTTTTGAAAATGATTCAAACTATAACAAAATGGAGTACCAAGAGAGAGGGGAATCTAGAAAGAGATGGGATGGTTTTGGTATTAGTTTGATGGATCATGTTGGATTAAAGAAGAATGAATTTATAGGATAGGAAGGTGTCATCTTGTTAGAGAGTCCAGAGGCTTCCATGAAGGCTTTGACCTTGAACTCTTAGTGATATGCATGAGATTATTTTCCATAGCTGACTATCCTTTAAAACTGTTGTACTTGTAAGACAGGTAAGATGCCTAAATTTTTTAGCAACCCATTTTCTAGAAAGGTGCACCTAACTATATTCCTCTGTTGTATTGAACTTTGCATCTGTGACAATCTCTCCATGCAGGAAGGAATAGGCTACTTTTTGTTTGGAATATCATTCAAAATATGCACTGAATAGAATATTATACGGAATGACAATCCATATAATTACCTTGGGTGCTGCTTGCTTTTCAAATCTTGCATGAACTGTTTTCAGGAAGCTTCAAAGGCATTTATAAAATCTGCAACTCTGTTATCTAAACATAAATAGAAGAAAAAGACTCTTCTTGCAAGACTTTGAAGGGTCGTTTCCCTATTTTATTATTATTCTTTGGTCAATTGTCAAATTTATATGGTTCTGAGACGCTGGCTTTGGCTGTCGGAATAAGAATTCACCCTTCTACAGTTTAATCTAACTTCTCCGTCAGCTCCAGTCAGGGGGCTGATGTTCCCCATCTTTATCATTGACCTTACAAAGCTATCGAAGAACTGGCTCTGGCTGTTTGCGAAATTGTTCACAACTGATACAGTATCAGACCCAGTTGTCGAAACAAGTATTTGATCGCTTGAAAGCAGGCCTAAGTTGTTCTGTAGGTTTCTATAGTAAGCATTATCGAAATAAGTTGGAGTTGTGGGATCCAGATCGAATATGATGCTTGTTTCTCCACTCGACGGGCAGGACTGCCTGAGAGCTTCCAAGTACTTTGTGTCCACAGTTGGGTCTGCTTTACCAGTGTCATTGAAGTTATACAGCCTGTCTGCTATGGTTATGCATCGTGCATTCCCAATTGTATGAATGCCTAATTGAACAAGAGTTCAGAGCAAACACCTTCAGGAATAAATATCATTCATTAACTCATGCATGTTTGTTTAATTACTTACCTGATAAGGCTACTAGATCAGTAGTGTCTAATCCCAGGTAGGAAAATTTTGTTTTGATATCATCTAAGGGGGTTTCGGCTTCAGGTAAATTGCTGTCAGCTCCGGATCTGTTGGCTATCAGGCTGTCTTTTCTACCCAACATAACATCCCATGAAGGACCTCCAGCCTGTATTATGTTACTTTATATCTTTAGTTGAATCCTATATTGCTACTACTATCAGTGGCAAATGATAATCTAAAATATCAAATTTAAGGATGTCACTAGTACCAGAGAGACTCCAGCTTCAGCACCAAGGGCCAAGATGTCAGCACAGGAAACAACACCAGGACAGACATTTTCTAAAGCAGTTTTGATGTCATCCACAATGTTATAGCCAACTAGAGTCACTGCATTTGGCTTTGCGTCCTTCTCGCTCACTATGTTGTCGGCATTGTCAAGCAAAACAGAACCATCACATCCCTGCATCAGGGTTAAATAAATAAGTTAGAATCTCTTTGATATTTACAATCAGGCTCAAAAGGTATAGAATAGTTGAAGCTGAAGATGCATACATTGACAAAGCAGTCATGAAAATGAAGCCTGACCATCTTGGCCCCAGCCCGGTGATCTACCTTCAGAGAATCCTCTATCACACTACGCACAATCGTAGACACATTCGAGCAAGATGTGGCATAGAATGTAGGGCTGAGCTGAGCTCGTGAGCTTCCATTGAGTAATGCAGCAGCTACAATCACTGCAACTATGGGAGTCAAATCAGCACTCATCATTTCAGATTATAATATCTATTGCTGTTTTATGAGTACAATGAAAATCATATGGTATATATATAATTACATGCACTCACCAGTGACCACAGATGATTACCGTCACTATTGGAATGATGGTAGGAGTTTGCAGCTGTAAGTTCAAACAAAGAAATTTATAGCACTTGGGATGTGGTACACTGATTAATGATAGTGGCCGTCTGCCCGACTTCTAATTTGAGGGTAAGAAAGCAGGGCTGCCAAAGCATGGTAGATAGAGATCTCAATTTCCCATGCACCTGAATCAAAACAGTTGGCCAGATGACTTGTCAGAGACACTTGAGTTGTCAACAAAACAAGCAAAGCAGCAACACAAGACAAGACATTACAGAACCTCTTGGTCATGTATAATGTTGGTTCAGATGGATTTTACTTACATACCTCTTAAGCAAGGGAATCTCTGATGCCCACAAAATACTTAAGAAGAAATGAATATATTCAGAACCAAACTAGAGGAGAGTAACTAATACGAATACTTACAGGTCAACCTTTACTTACATACCTCTTATGTCGCACCACCATTCTAGGCAAGTCTTGTAGTAATACATCTGCAATGCAGACAGTTCATTAACAGCATGAGAACAAATCATCTCTCAATAATAAGAGGAACACCTATAACTTCAGGATGGGAATTTCGGCATTTTGTAACAAGGACAAAGCCACACCACAAGGTAAGTTCAGTAGTAAAAAAGATATCCATCAGATTAAAAATAGTCATGATTAAGCAAACAACGGAATTTTTCTTTGGACGAGACAGAGCCCCCGATAAGATTCCAAGAATTTCTAGGAAGCCTATCTACAAACAAAATGGCAATACACAGTTTGATCGTACAGCCATATTGAGAATCCACCAGTTTTTCATCACTGGCTCTTTGAAGGTGCTACCACTCCGAACGCTCACCGGATTGACTATCAGCGGCTCAGTTGACCTTCTAATACACATCTTCTCTCAGAATTCCACAAAACTGTCAAATGAAGAGCGACAAAAATGAAGGCCATCAGAATCCAAAACATACAAACATGTTACTACAGAATTTCTGAATAATTCGTAGTGCAGAGCAAAAGCAGCAGCCCAAGTAAATGAAAAACAAATTATATGTACACAACCACAAAAGTTATATGATAGTTGGAATAAAATGCATTTATTATAAAGCTAATAAGAGCTTACAAACATTTGCGAACAATTTACAACTAAACGTAGGTCCCCGCATCATTCCAAATAAGCTACTGATGCTCTCAGGCTATTAACACAACGAGTATGATTGATGGACCAGCTTCACAAGGCCTTTCCATCACTTCAAATGTAGCAGCAGATAGAAGTAACTAAAATATAGCACTTGAAAATATGTCACCTTTTTTCTTATAGAGAGTCAATGATCCTTACGGTCACTTCATATTTAATACTATTGACTACAACACTACTGCCATATTTGATACAACTCCAAAGACTTACGAGTGAGTGACAAGCATCCCAAAGCTCTCCATCCTAATCCTTGGGTAGATATGGATTCTCTGCACCTACAACATTTACTTTAACATTTTCTCCTCCAGTTACTTCCTCCTTTATGTCCCCATCATTAATGGTTCGCTGCATGATCTTACTGTCTTTTGAATACTTTCCACCGGCATCATGCAAATCCTCATCAGCACTATCGTGCTCTGGTGGTTCCATATTTACATCATTTTCTACCTTTCCTATACCTTCACAGTGCAAACCAACATCATTATTTGGGTTTAAGCCGTCCACATTTTCAAACACTTGTGCAACTGCTTCAGTGCCTTCCTTCTGGTAATCATGGTCATCACTCTGATGCTCGTTGACATACTCCAGTTCTTCATTGTATCCAACACAAAGATGTCGATCCTCACCTCCTCCATTGCTCTCCGCATCACTGCCAGCACCATTTTCCACAACTTCCTCAGCTGCATATCCTGGCCCACAAGCCAACCTTTCTAAGCTTTGCAGTCTCTTTCTCAAGTCCCCCATCTCCCTCTCCATCAAAAAGAGCCTTTCTTTCAATGTCAGGTTCTCCTCTTCCAGCTGAGCTATATGAGTATCCTGGTCATCAACTCTGTTCTCCAAAAGATTATTATAATCGCTGCCAGCACCATTCGGATAAATCATCTCGAACCTACTCAAATCATGATCCAATCTCCTCTCCACCTCAACATGCTCCTCCACATCACTCTCACTCGAACCATCCTCTTCCTCATCCTCATCACGATCAGATCCAGGAGACCTAAGTCTAATCAACCCATTCATTGACCCATATCCATCCACACCCCACTCTTCCTTCGCAATATCACCCAACACTTCCCTTGATGGTGAAAACACGGGCGTTGGAAGAACAGCAGGAGTCACAGGACAAGGCGACACAAGCGAAGCAATCCCACCTGACTTCTTGGCTCGAATTATAAAAGACGAAGTATTTCTAGGCGCATAAGGCGCAAACCTGTTATTAAACTTCTTCTTAGGGTTGTAATACTTCCGAGCTTTGTTCCTGTTCTGTGACTGCAATTCCAAAAGAGCTGGAGGCTGATATCCCCCACCTCCTCCCATGTTAGTAAACAGATGATTGTGTGGAATTTGCTTCTGTTCATTTCTCCTAATCATCAAATCATTATGATTGTTCATCATTCCTTTCTTGCCCTTCCAATTACTCCTCCCTACACCAGGAGGCTTCCCAACATTAAAAGGATTCTGAAAAGCCATCGGTGGTTCCATAGCAGAATTCATTGGCTGTGGTTGTGGCCACATCCTGTAGTTGCCATTCATAATCGGCATCATCTGCGATGGCAACGGCTGCAGGTTCAACATCTGCTGTGGCATCGGTGGCTGATTCATCAACTGCTGCATCGGCTGGCTCATCATCTGAGACCTCTCGTTCATCCTCAACTCAGATCAACTAAAAATTCAAAATCGGAAACCCTAAATCAAGTCTCGGAGCCCTAACCCTAAAAATAAACGCTTCTAGTTCAAATTGAACGAATTCGAGGAGGTAACGAAGACACGAATATTCTTTCAATCAATTTCTGGAAACGACGATCGCAATCGGCGTCGATCGTCGTCTTCTAGGGTATGGTGTCGGTCAGGTGAGATCTGAGAGTTCTAAATCGATTTCTGTGGCGTCGAGAAAGCGTCGGGATTTCTATAAATACAATATCATGCGTCGGATCTGTATACTTTAACGGTGGATGAAGAGGACACGTGGACTCATCTGGGCCGATCCTATTGGGCTTAGGTTGTACAGTTGTACTTTTTTCAGTGTATTGAATTTTTATGTAGTAATTGTTAATGGAAAATCCAATAAAAATAAATTTATTGATTAAATAGAATGCGTGAGGGCAGGACGGTCGACCGTTTGACATGTTCAAATCCATCGGATGCTCTTCCGACAAAAACAACCTTAAAGCCGAACGAAGCTATATATCGCTGTCGATACTCTTCCGACATGACGTCCTCCCGTTCCCTGCCTTGTCGATTTCGAGTCGAATCGCTTTATTTAATTCCTCCGTCTGCCGTCCGTCGTGATAACTTAATCGATGGATTTTTTTGCGGACATTTCGCATCTTCCTATTTTTTTATTTTTTATATGTTTATTTTTCACTCTTCATTCGTCAACTACGAGTTTGCTTTGTGTAAGTGGTTTTCTCACTGAAGAAGCTCGTCAGGTTTGTGTCCAGATTATATGAATTTAGCTGTATATTGTTTTGATTTTAGGGTTTGATGGCTGATCGAATTCTGATGCAGATTCACTAGATAGTGTTTTTGCAACTAAGTGTAAGCAATTGAGTGGCTCACATAGAAAAATCTATAAGAAGAATCGTCAATCGTGTGATGTGCTCAATTCGAAAGACATATGCTAACATATATTTGTAGATCATTTGTACGTGAGTTAAGACTTGAGATCAAGTTTAATTTTGATATTTTTCTGTTTGGGTTATTGTAGGATACTTATAGCGGTAAAAATGCCTTCTTCGTTGGAAGAGCTTTTGCGGGATGAGGGATTTAAAGGCAAGAGATCAACAGAGAGACCCAGGCATTCTACAAGTTTAGAAAACACAGGGCCAGTACACCCTCCGCGGAGATCAGCATCACATCAAGGGGAGAAGATGAGGACGGAGAGGACAAGGTCAGATATATCTCGCTACAAATCAGAACTTGGGGCATCAAGAAGTGATAGAGCTAGGCAAGCAAGGCCAAGGGATGAATTTGGTCGAGGTGAGGGACGTGTGGGAGGGTCGTTACTGAGAGAAACATTAACAGGTGGTGACGAAGAGAGTGGCCCTGTGAGTTATATAAAAGAAAGGAACTTGTTGTAGAAGGGAAGAGGGATTCCGGTACAAGTGAGATAGTAGAAGTTAAAGAGGAGGAAAGATGAACAGTAAATTTAAGGATATATACTTAAATGAGGTGTATAGCTCGGACAGCAGACGATCCAGTAATTCCGACAAGAAGGCTATGGAAGGATACATAAATGGGTCTCCAAAAGATATTAAGTTAGAAAAGAGGCGTTCTCTTCACTACAGTAAAAGCCTGCTAGGCCAAACTAGTTCCATAAATAATGATCAGGAAAAGACTAATGAAAATTTTATACCATCAATTACATCGAAAAGAAGTGTGTTGAACAGAGAAGGTTCCAATAGCAAGAGAAGTGAAAAGCGTGAAAGCGGTACCTCTGGCGCATCAGAGTTTGCACTGGATCAAGTGGCGATCCAAGCAGTAATCTCCATTATAGGTGGGCACATTAAGCCATTCCTTCATGATGAGAATTTCCGAAATTCTCTGAGAGTCGACTGTTTTACTTCTCTCAGTATTAACAAGATTGACGGATTTGGAGGTTACAACTCAGACAACAAAATCATATTGAATTTAGAAGAAGCTATTGAAACTGTTGAACACGCTGTTGCCAAAGGAGAAATTACTCGAGATCTCAAAAAGGCTTCTTTGCAGCTCAGTGTGATCACTGGCCTCAACTCAAATGAAATGAAGGATGCTTTTACAGCAGATATTCCCAATTTTAAACTGTCCGCATGTGCTCATGTTTACCTCAGTGTTATTTACAAGCTACAGAAGAAGGAAAAATTGTCAGCAAGGCATATATTGCAAGTATTTTGCACATCGCCATTTCAAGCAAGAAATCTACTGCTTCCGGAATTATGGGAAATCTTATTTTATCCACATCTGTCCCATTTAAAAAGTGGTATACTGAGGAAGCTGACGCATTGGGACAAGATTTAACCAAATCGAGGAAACTGAGATTTCTTGAAAAGGTGTATAATGATACATTAGATTCTGGTACATTCCAGTTCGCCAGTTACTACAAAGACTGGCTTGCTGATGATACCAAAGCTCCCAACCTTCCTCTCGTTCACATTCCAAGTATATCTGTTCGGGGAGTAAAAGAGACAGGCTCAAGCTCTAATTCCTCTTCTGATTTGGTAAGTAGCCTGTCTGGTCCCTTTTCACCCAAGCCAATGGTCAGTAAGAGATTATACGAGGCTGTATTTAACAATGGTAAGCACGGAGCTAATGAACAGTTACCGCAAAAGGCTACCAATAGTCCTGATAACTACAGTAGAAATTATTGTAGATCAAGATTTGACGAGAATCAGACAGTCACGAATGCGGTGGAAGAGATTAAATATGCTGACAGTCCTGATATGAAGATTATATCATCTGGAAACAAAGTTGGCAACTCCTCCCAGCAGGTAATTTTTTCTTAAGTATCTTTCCATACATTCATAATAATACATTGATTGCTGAAACAATATTGGCATCTGTTTGTTGGCGGAATAAAACTGTGAAGGCACGACACTTAAACGTAGGAAAAGATTTGTGGAAACAACAAGAAGTGCTTGTTCAAGAAGATGGATCACTGGAAGATGAAGCTGCCAACGTTCCTCGATGGAGTAGGAGTTCAGGGGACAGTCAGCAGTCCCAAGCACCTTGTGTGAAGGAAAATGAGGGCATTCTTAGAGGCTTAGCAATATCGGTTTTTAAAATGCAGAACCTTCCGGTTGGTGAGTAAGGACTTTTTTCCACACATTTTTTCTTGGTTCTATTTACTCTTTACACGGCTAATATTTTCAATTTTCACTGCAGAAGCACTGGAAAATTCTGAGAACCTTGGCAAGGGTTCACTCTGTGCAAACGCGCCACTGGACTTCATATGCCCTTTAACAGCAAGATTATTCAGTGACCCAGTTACATTAGAGACTGGCCAAACCTTCGAACGAGCAGCCATTACAGAGTGGCTCCAGAGAGGAAATAAAATGTGTCCGGTAACTGGGAAAACCTTAGAATACACTTCTATTCCCCTGACCAACTTCATTTTAAAGCGTATTGTTGATAACTGGAAGTTGGATCAACTGGATCATCCCGAGAACCATGACTCTCAAAAGTCATGTCACACTAGGGAAGATAGAGACCTGGAAAATCAGTCAGCATTATGTATACTGGAGCCGTTTCTTACTGGTCTCAGCAAAGAAGAAAAAATAAAAAATGCTAACAGGCTTATTTCTCTTGGTGGCTTGGAATTTCTACTGCAACAATTTGAACATGGAAATCTTGAAGAAGCGGTAACTGTTGCACCAATTCTTTTGTTATGTATGGAGGCTGATCCTGAGACTAGATTGCAGATAGCTAGAGAAATAAACAAGCAGCAACTTTTTAACTTGCTCCATGGTAAACTGGATATAGAAAGAAAAAACGGAGTATCCCTCCTTGTTGAACTTATTTGCTCGAGCAGGTGCGTTATAACTCATACCCTTTTTGGATGCCTGCTTGGAATTACTAAAACAAATCGACAAAAACCACAGAAAATCAAATATTCATCTCTTTCGAAACTGTCATTTGTTTTGGCTGTGAAGATATTGTTACTTTCACAGGTTACTACTAGAGGAATTATATTTTTTTATGTTTTCCGCAATGGATTTAAATGTTTTTCTTAGATTATCTTCATCACCTTTTGCGTACCATTTCCTGGACAGTGTGAAGGATGTCAAAATTTTCTTTAGTGGCTTGCCAGCAGAAATACCAACCGATTCTATGGACATTCTGCTTCAATACATCCAAAGTTTGCCTCTTGATCAGAAACCTCTGATTGCCATTCTGATTTTACATTTCGATCTCCTGGTACAAATCAGTGCTTACTGCTTTGCACCACATCTGTAAAATTTTGTCTCATGAGGCTAATATCAGTGTTTGTATTTTTGCAGTTGGAACCCCAAAAGTATAGCATATACAGGGATGAGGCTGTAGATGCCATATCAATGGCTATGGATAGCAGTTTGACCGATGAAAGTGTTCGAACTTCATGTTGCAGAGCTCTTCATACACTAGGGGGATACGCTTCAGGTTCCACTACTTTGCACAATGGTCGAAAAAGTCTAGAGGAAGTTGAGAGTAAATTCAGTTCTCTACTGGAAGCTAATGAAGGTGTGGAAGGAGTATCACAAGAAAAAAGTATTTTCTTGGTAAAAATTTAAGCTTTAAATATTTATCAAATTTATCGGTCTTGCGGGAAAGATATGCTTTCTAAAAAATTCAACACTTTTAGTATGGAAAATTGTAATACCCTTATAATTATTTTCCTAATCTATTGGCAAATCCAAAGATTCCAGAAGCATCCATAATTTCAAATTTAGTTTGTCTGATTTATTTCTAAAACTGCCCTTTTTGAAACAGGATGTTGAAGAACAAGCTAAGAATGCCAGGTTGCGGTATGTTGCTATATCTCTACTTGGATCGAGAAGGATATCATTTGTGGACATGCTTTCGAAATGTTTAGGCTCCAGATTTCCTGACTTGGTAAAAGCATGTCTAACAATTGTGGTGTGGCTAAGTCTTATTCTTGCATCACTCCCTGATGCTGAGTTCCACCTCTCCGCCTTCTCTGCTCTCATTTCACTACTTAAAGATAACTTGGATAAAAGTGAGCCTTTGGAACATAGAGTTCTTGCTTCGGAATCTTTACACAACTTCAGCAAATTTCCAGGTCAGTACTTTTAGTTACACTAATCAGCTATAAGTCCAATATCTAAAAACAATTAAATTCCCTTGTTGTAAAATTCAACATATTAATTTCCATCACCAGATTCAACTGAAAATACTTCATTTTTCACCTTTTCAGTGTGTATTAATCTTGTGTCAGTTTGCTGGTCGATTCCTTTAGCATTATTCATTTGAAATGTATAGTTTATGAGCACATGAGAAGAAGGTAAATAAGTAGAGCTCAGTCGAACTTAATGGCTGATATCTTGACTATTGCAGAGTGCAGGGTGTTGTTAATGACGATTGCAGATGAGATATATGTTCCTCTACGAGAGCTTGCAAAAACAACATGGACAGCCAGGGAACTATACAATGATTTATACAGAAATGATTTGGCCTTACGCAAGGAACAGCTCGCGAGTAAATTCAGGTGTTAAGGCGTGCTGCACCACCAATTCTACATGTTCACCTCACCTCATTTTGGAACTGTGTGTAAAAAGATAAGGAACAGGATATTATCATTTTACTGTAAAAACTGTATATTGATCAGAAATTGGCAAGGTTACACTTAATGTAACTCTTGAATTTAAATCATCAAAACATTGAATAAGAATAATAGCAAGATTGAAATATCAAATATGTATTGATGTATCCTAAGCCAAACTACTGGCTGAGGATCAGTTTGATGTAATTCCTCAGAGGCCATGACCACAGAAGGTGATGATTAGAAAATAGCTGCAGGTGGAAAATAAAGTTGATTCATTGCAAATAATATCACTTGAAGACTTCCCTGAAATATTGCTTTCTTGTTCAGAAGAGCACAATAATACTTAGAATTTTTACCTTCTAGATTCTCTATATCTCACAGGGTTAGTATAGGCAATACAAACGGATAAATACGTATAGATGGTAAATGATATTATTATCAGATCATTTTAGATAGGTTATAACTTAAAACGGTCAAAAATATTTTTGGCGCGCAACGTCTTTCAGTAACGTGAACAACGGTTTTTGGGGGTAAAAATCAATTGGTATATATAGGTAGCTTTTGCTACCATTGAAAGAACTAAATTATTCAGAGGAGAGTATTTAGAGCTTGAAATTCTAAATGAAACTCTTTTGTTAAGGGAAAAACACAATAAGTAGCTAGCAAAAGGGTTCACAAGCACATTATAATGACAAAAGGACCAAAGTACTAGACAGAAACTATTAGGGTAACATCCAACCATCAAAACTTGAGATTGAAATAAGATTCAAATGCATGCTTAATTAGGCCAGGTTTTGACAGATTGTGTTCTCATTGGCATTAAGCCTTCTTGCTGCTCCATGGCGCACACTACCTGATGGTCCAGCAATACCATCACCAGACACCCATTTGATCTTCTTGCAATCTGATAACTTGGATGTCATTGTAGTAAGAAGCTCTTCAACTCTAGAATAAACTGGATACAACTTGACAACTTTAATCTTGGCTTCCCTTCTCCTTTTCCTCTCTTCAGGAGTCTCATTGCGATAATGAGAAGTTGAATGAGCTGCATATCTTTGAGGCGTATCAAAGATGGCTCTACATTTTGTGCATGGATACACCTTCATCCCTGGTCTAGTTGACGCCTCTCCAAAGATCACCTAACATTTTAGTTAGTAACACAAGAAAAAAAGTCCCTTATTTTATGTGGTCGATGACTTGGGGAAATTAATTTTATATTATCTCAGTTAGTACCTCCTTTTTCACGTATTGTGCAGGGATCTCTAACAAGGCCTTTCTCTTAAATGCGTTAGCAGCATGGGGCTCAAAACCTGGAGGTGGAGACAACGGCCGCTGGATCATGTCACATCTCACTACCTGTGCGCCAGATCCAGCACCAATAAGCACATCTGGACGATGTTGTCCATTACTTGTCCCACCCTAAATATGTATGGTATTCACATCACATGCATATCATCACTGATTAATCAAACACCTAAAATGATTTGTACAAATATACCTGCTCATACAAGACTATTTGATTTTGATCCTCTACCACATTGCCTTTGAGCTTCCTCAGGGCTGAATCAAAACTCGGCGGTGGAGGCACCGTCTGCCGGTTGGGGATGATGGCTGATCTCCCTGATCGTGGTCCATTAGCAGGATCCAAAATGACTGGTTCCCAAATTGAGATGTTCAAGTCCCAAGACATTTTAGACAGCCAAAGGAAGAGAGTACAAAGTAGAGAGATGAGTGATGTGCTAATTAATAATTCATGAGGGGTGCTCTTTTGAGACCTCTATTAAGGGATGAGACCCTGAGATCCACATCATGACTGTTGGTTGGGTTTGCTTTTGGGGTCCAGATTGTGCTACGTGGAGGTGAGAGAACAAAAGCAGCAATTTCTCTCACTTCCGATTTCGAATTTCTCTCACCTCCACGTGGCACAATCTGGACTCCAAAAGCAAACCCAACCAACAGTCAAGATGGGGTCTCAGGGTCTCACTCAACAGTAAGGGTCTCAAAAGAGCACCTTGTGAATTTATATAACACGGAGTAGGTTTTATTTTATCCTTAATTAATTTTACAATTGATTTATAAAATTTATAACACTTATTAGTTATTATTCTTACATTGTCCCTTATTTATCGAATACTTTCGAATTTCAATTGTCTCAAAATTAAACGAATAGACGACATGGAATCTTTATATAAAAGGAAACAAATTGCGTTTGGTCAAACAAAATCATTCCACAAGTGGAAATGTTGGATCCTCCACCAACTATATATGCATTTAGATTTGTTCATTTTATTTTGAGAGGAAGTTCGGATAAATACTTTGTAATAAAATACCAAATTACCAATAAATATTACTTGTACACAGCTCAATCGGAATTACCAATTAAAATAGTGATGGATTCAGAAATACTAATTATTTCGTGTAAGGCCTAATTCCTCATTAGGTCATTAATAATAATAGAATAAACAATAAATTAATCATCTATTTTCTGAGAAAGTAATTATGTGCTTCCCATTTACTAATTAGATTGCATATGATGAGAGAAAGTAATTATATTTTTTGCCATCGAAAAAAGAGAATCTACTATTTTTTTAATTGGGAAATGTAAAATTGAAATACATCCAAAGACATATTTTTAACAAAGCTAGCATCGGATTCATTAATTGAAAATGTTTGTGTTCCGAAAAAATGGAGTAAATAATGGAAAATAAATTAAAGTTGCGTAGTTTCACGATTTTTTTGAAACGTTATCTTCACAATAACAAAGTGGGTAGCCTCCTATCAGATTTTTTTGATGTAAAATGACGCGTTAATTCTCTATTTTTCGTAAAGATGGCAAATGTCAAAAAATCATATAATTAGCTTATTGTTTTAAGTGACATGATTTTTTCATTTAAGTGCAAAAAAATGAAATCACTTTTACAGGGATTTTTTTATAAGACTTTTGCAGTTTTGCAGGGATTTAAAACATGTTGGTAAAGTGTGTTTTAGTGACAAGATATCAGTGCACAAATGACTTTTAATTCATTTTGTTTGTACTTATAATGTTGATTTCTTTTAGAAAAAGTAAAAAGTGGCATCCGTAACTTTTCTTTTATATAATAATAAATAAAAAAGGTAGGATGAATGATTGTATATTATTATTAAATTGCAATTCCAAATCTTAATATCAAGTCTTTTTTCAACCAAAGGATTCTATATTTTAATGAGTCTTATTTACATGTTTTGTTTAGGTATGAAATCAGATTTGCTTTGGACCTTTTCAGCAAATTATTATATTTGAAATCCCTAACGTACATATCTACATACTGATGATTGTACAAAATAATATTAGTGAGTATCTAACAAATTTATAATGGTAAATCTATTGAAATTCTTATCACTATATGAAATTATTCAAGAGAACTAAATCACTCTGCAATGCCAACAAAAGGATAAACGATGGCGTTTTGGGCATCCTACTTAATGTTATGAGCTCCCATTGATAAAATCAGCTTATGCAAGTCACCTTTGAGAAAAAACTACTTCACTGTTTGATTAGATAAAGAGTGATTCCAATTCATCTAGGGTTCTCTTTAGATGCTCATAGAGTGGAAAAGGATGAGATCGAGCTTGGCTGCCCAAGATGATGACCTAGAATGGGCTCAAGGTTTGGAGCCATTGAGTGGTAAGGAGTTCGACATTCCTGATTTACCCGGAGAACAACCGAGATTTTGGGCTCACGGTTTCTCGATTAAGTGTCAACAGCACTTAATGCAATCGGGTCTCAGAAACTCGGAAGTTTTCCTGATGGGAACAGAATATTTATCACAATGCCAACCAACATCTTTTTGGAACAGATGGTGTCAACCCTAAAGAAGGACGATCATCTCAGATCCAAGAACTCAACCCGAAACAGTCAGTGTTCTTTGCAAGTCCCAACAAAAAACGCAAAGAATTCATGCAAGATATTCACATGCTAAAGCTTAAGATGGATCTACTACAGAAGGGAGTTTCTGATCATATGGGCGAGGAACTACACATCTTGGAGTGTCCTCATTGTAACTTGATATTTCTGAACAAACAGACTTTCGGAGGACATATGAGCAAGCACTCAATGTTAGAATAATTATACAAAAGTAGACATGAAATATGTAGGTAATGAAATTACTGAACAATATAATTAGAAAGGAAATTGGTAAAACAACAAAGAACAAAGTTAGAGACACAAAACCGTATGTGACTGAGGCACGCTCGGCGCTTTCCTTAAAACAATATTGCCCTCCCACTCGGTGCTGGGTTTCCTCTAGGCAATTTGTCTCCCAGGATACAACAGTCAAACCTTCACTCACGTGCACCCGGTGTGAAGAAGGCGAATGAAAACTGTCTTCCACTATCACCGACATAAAACATGACTACAAAACATGTAGGGAGAAAACATGTAGGGAGGATTGAGGTTTTCATCGTTTTCTTTTCTATATTTCAAAATAGTAGGAGTCATCCTCCTTATATATAAAAATATAATTGGTAACCACTCATGACATAAAATCTATTTAAAACCATCATGATGATTACCAATAAATATTTTAATTAAAACATTTTCTTTAAACATTTTCCAACAATCCCCCACATAAAGAAAATGGAGTTTTAAATATAAGACTCGACTCAACATGGTGATAGTTTCTACGGTTTATATCTGCAAAGGATAGGTGGGCAACGCCTTTGAACCTTCCCTTGGAAAGAAATGCATTCTTTACTGACTATTCAGTAGACGCGATGTCCTTGAACTGTTCATCTTATTGTGTAAATGAAGTACATAACTTCCACAGATATATTCCTAACAGCCTTTCATTTCTCATGGTTGGGTTCATTACGGCCCTGAAACCCCTCCTGGTTCTGCGAGAGTTGCTAAAGAACTAAGCCCACATAGTTCTCCTTTGAAGCGGCCACACTTCTCTCCAACATAGGTGATTCTCTATTTAGGTAATCCCGCATTACCCGTTCAGAATTTCCTTTATCCAAACTACTAGAATCATTAAAAGCTTTAAGCTTAACCTCGTACGGGAGTCACTGTTTAAATAGGAATGAGCTAGGGGTAAAACCCCCACAGTGACCACACTCCGTCTTAGCAATTAGGTTGTCCCATTGAACCAAGTTCTTGGGATCTCCAGTCATCATGGTTGGGTTTTCCGTTGCCTCGACTTTATTTCTAAAGGGCTTTCGATCGAGCTCATTCCTTTAACTTCTCTACAAAGGTTCTATTTTAACACTCAAGTTAACGGATCCGTTTTAATATCACTGAACCTTACATAGTCAATATAAATGACTCCAAAGAGAAGTTGTATGA
Organism: Sedum album; assembly: GCA_006409495.1. Lineage (NCBI taxonomy): Eukaryota > Viridiplantae > Streptophyta > Magnoliopsida > Saxifragales > Crassulaceae > Sedum > Sedum album. The sequence continues at coordinate 87,102 of QZGG01000147.1, read as the reverse complement.
TGATATTGTGTCATTGACATATTTGTCTAGACTTACCATCAATTCATCCATCAATATTTATGTTGTAAACAATCATGAATTGATTATCTCAATATATATCAATTTTCAGCACATGACTTGTCCATCCTCATACAGCTACTGTCTAGACATTTTCAAACTCATTCTCAAAAGACTGTTGACTTGACATAGTCAGTCTAGAGGATTTTGGACACACCATTATATCTCAGGTGAAGACTCTTACCACAAGTGGGTTTCAGATAGACAATTCATGCTGCAGTCATGAATTTCTTGTATCACTTAAAAGTACACCTTTTTTTCCCGTACCTCAAGTACCTCGAAACACTAATCACTTTTCTATCTTTCACTCTTGAGATAACTTTCATATCTTCTTAGATATGTTTCGTTTACAACTTATAATCAACATGATGTGATCGACATGATACAAGATTCTTCATATTCGCAAATCACATTTGCAAGTCTTAATCCATATTTCACATGCAGTCAATAGTGTGATCTTACACATACTTGTGTCACATCCATTGATTTTGATATGCTTATCAAAAATCAATATAATGATCATGTATCCATGCCCCCACATTTGAAAGTATTATTCAAATTCAATACTATCTTACGATGAGAAATTTCATCATTGCTAGAAACATAATCAGATGTAGCAAGCTAACATACCAAGACCACCACATTCATTATGGCCATCAACGCCAAAGAAATGCCACTTTGAAATGTCTCTTAAGTTTTATGGCTCATCTCAACATATTATGCTTAAAAGCATTAATTAGATATTTGTATTCCTCTTCATGTCAACTCTTGCCATTTCATTAAGTTCCCAACTTGTACCCTACTCTCAAGCGAACCAAGTTAAGTAACAAAAATTTTGCTCACTACTCACAAAATAATTGTTTCAAACTTTGTTGACGGGAAATTCAAATTCCATAGCTTCCTATGAATTTATTTCACGAACATTATTATCAAGATATTGTGCACTCATGCCACAACTCTTTTTGAACTTCATCAGTTCATCTTCATATCTATCCAAAATCACATTATCATAACAATGAGCAACTACGCCACATGCCACTTAGGCCTAGATTTCTCAAGTGTATTCGTGGCCATTACAACTAGTCATTTAAAGTTCATTGTGACAGCTGCATTAGCAATAGAAAGCTCACTAGCCTCATCTGAAGAAACATTTTCTCTAAGGCTTTTCAATTGATCTAGTCAATTAGAGTAGAACTTCTACCTATTGTTACGATCGGATCTATACGACTTGGTTCACTTTCTGAACATCATGTACATTTCAGTTTCTGTGAAACTAATCAATCAAATAAACAATGTAGTGTTTATAATTATGTGATCAAGTATATCACTATGACCATCAGTTCACCATGAAACATCTCAGTTTAAGACAGTGTGCTTTGGGGAATTCATATCCCACTGGCAAAGCGAAGTCATCAAGCATGTTCAACTTCTTCATTCAATGAAGCATACATGACTTATCTTAAGCTAACCTCATGAACCGGTACTCAAACCATGGATCCCATGCTCACAAGCAATTGGACTCTCATTAGACCATTTCACATTTGATTGAGCTAATGTTCAACCTGGTCATATCTAATTGCTTCAGTAACATAGCACACTTTTTCATTCACCCAGTCAAACATCTCAGCATGAAATTTCCATACAAACGGGAAATTCTGACACTTGTGTCAAATGCAGCAGTTGAGGAAGTTCTAGGAGTTCTCAAACTGGACATTTACATGTTTTAATATAATTCTCGCACAAAAGAAAATATCATGTAAGCAATCGGCCCATCACACACAGAAACATCCTCATTGATGCGTTTACAACTCAAGCATGCTCTATATTCCACATGTGTGCTCACACTCCTATCCAAATGAATCAAGTTTGATATCACTTCTTATTGCAAGCACACAATGCACCAGCCATTTCCTTGGCTGGAACACATCATTTTGTTTTCCAAAATATTTTTAATCCATAATTTCAGTTTGCTTCTTGAGTGCTCTCAAGTAACTCAATTTGGGATACGCACTGTTGGGACCTCAAGCCATTACCCACATTGGTATTTTGATGCACTAATCACTCAAACAAGACATGCCAAAGCATCAAACTGAATGATGTTAATTAATTAGCTAGTCAGCCTGCTTAATCAAGCAGAAAAGCTAATAGTTCGGACGCACCAGAAATGCTGCAAACTAACGAATGGCATCAAAAGAAACATTATTTCACAAAACATCTCTTTGTGTGACATGTTACAATGAGAATATCTCCATTTGTACTTAAATTCTTTACAAGAATCATACAAATTTTATACATATTTGAATAATTATATTCAAAACCTTGTATTCAAATTCTCCATTACTCATTGTCATTAACATCTATTCAAATCTGAATTTGAACAATTATCCAATAAAGGATAGAATTCAATACACATTGAATATCACCTTCAATGTCATATTTGAATATCCGTTATTTATAACAGCTCATTTCCATTTAAAATGGATTTGAATAGTCATATTCATTCTTCTCATTCATAACAAATTCAAATATTGTATTTGAATCTCATTAGTAACCTACCCCTTATAGGTCAATAAATAATTATTCAAATTCATCTTGAATAATTATATTTATTGAAATATTGACTACTCATCAATTTACAATTGAATAGCTATTTGATTCACACTTAATCAAATAATCAACTAAACAATTGAATACACATTTGATTTTCTAAAATCAATGTGACATCTTAATCACCAATAATGTCACAAGAAAATGGATCATCACATTTTCATCATACTTTCTTGTATAATTTATTCTTATACATTTATCACATTTGATTCTCAATTTCCACCTTCAATGTGAAAATTATCATCATCAAACATTTTGCTCTCAACCATAATAGGAGTTACAACTAGTTGGTTCATTAAGTTGACATCAATTTTCAATTCTCATAGCAAACTATGGAATAATACATTTTCTTTCACCATTAGGAAAGATTAATTTTGTCAACATTCACTCCAAATCACGTATCTTTTGCAAATGTTTGATCCACTCAACATGTTTTTGACCAATTTTGATAGTTTCATATCAATATAGATTTAAACTATCAAATTTGTTCGAATCACATGAATTTTGAATAAAGATTCAAATTCATTCATAGTTGTGTTGTATACTCATACACCAAACACATGGAACTAGATACACATGTCTATTCCATTTCCAACAGTCAACACTATCACTTAGATGTTTCTCAAGCATCTTACAACTAGTACATCTATACGATGCATAGCTTGAGTGACCATTTTCTTTCTTATCCAATTGTCCAATACAATAGGATCCAACCAAACATCGATCATTACATGATCAAATTTCATACTTTATTATTTTCGTTTGGAAATATAAATGATTACAAAATAACTCAAACCTCTTCCCATAATGCATGATCTAAATAGATCTAGCCAAATGCATCTTGCATTCCTAAACACTTAATCTCTATTGTTTTTGTTGTCTTGACGGATGTAGCATCAACCTTCACAGATCTATCATTTATTTGTAACTTCAAAAGTGAAACCTGAAAGATACCTGTCTACAGAGGATCGAATATTGTTTTAAGATTGTTAGAATAATTATACAAAAGTAGACATGAAATACGCAGGTAATGAAATTACTGAACAATATAATTAGAAAGGAAATTGGTAAAACAACAAAGAACAAAGTTAGAGACACAAAACCGTATGTGACTGAGGCACGCTCGGCGCTTTCCTTAAAACAATATTGCCCTCCCACTCGGTGCTGGGTTTCCTCTAGGCAATTTGTCTCCCAGGATACAACAGTCAAACCTTCACTCACGTGCACCCGGTGTGAAAAAGGCGAATGAAAACTGTCTTCCACTATCACCGACACAAAACATGACTACAAAACATGTAGGGAGAAAACATGTAGGGAGGATTGAGGTTTTCATCGTTTTCTTTTCTATATTTCATAATAGTAGGAGTCATCCTCCTTATATATAAAAATATAATTGGTAACCACTCATGACATAAAATCTATTTAAAACCATCATGATGATTACCAATAAATATTTTAATTAAAACATTTTCTTTAAACATTTTCCAACACTCAAAGGATAAGACTAAGCTAGAGTTTGCAAAAGAAGATGAAGAAGCCCGCCCTGCAGATGCTCAAGATGGTGGGAAATACTATTTGAGAAACAGGAAGGGTAAGGGAAAGCTAATCTAGAGGTTACAGTTATGAAGGCCGTCTTCGATCGGTTTTTTCTCTTCGTTTTCATCCCTTCATCGTATGCTTCTGGTGTTATTTTTCTCAGCATTGAACTGGAAATATTTCAATGTTTTAAGAGCCCTTAGCCTGCACCTCGAATCTTTCTCTCTCTTAATAGTTGAATGTTTTCTGGTATGACACAAACTATGACTCCTATCATTTTCTTAATTACCATCTAACGAAATTGGCCCATCAGATATTTGGATAAAATTTGGGCCCATTAAGTATGGGCCAAACTTTCAACTTCAAGCGGACTGAAATGTTAATCTTTGTGTACTTCATTTATTGTTTACATATCATTTCAAGTTTTAAATCGATATTTTCAATATAAATCGGAAGTCTATATTAATATTTCTTATTGGGTAACAATTTCTTACAAATTTAGATGTCTTAAAATTATTATTACATGACAAAACACATAATGTTCTTCTAGCAAGACCTTATTACATGACCAAACACGTACATGATGTTTTTGAAGCAAGACGTCTCACAACACTGCAAGTCCCAACCAAAGACTACATCCATACTCAACACCAGACTTCAGTCCATAACACAAACTAAAAAAGACATTATAACCTTAGAGCACTCAAACCATTTCCAGCTCCTTGTAGATTACAACTTGTTCTTATACCAAAGAACACCTTTCTTCTCAGACCCTTCATCAGCCTCCACATAAATACACTCCTTAGCCTCCCTCCAAATCGCCTTCCAAAACGGAGTCTCATCAAGCCTGTAATACTCCCCAAGTATTGGCTTTACAGCAATAGTAGCTTCCATAGCGTGATAATGCGGCATCGTGGAGAACAAGTGATGCACCACATGAGTATCAGTTATATTGTGGAACACCTTGTTTAAAATCCCATAATCACGGTCAACGGTGGCCAGTGCGCCTCTCAGCCAGTCCCACTCAGAACCATCGTAATGAGGCAATGCCGGATGAGTGTGTTGTAAATAAGTGATCAAAACGAGAAATCCATTGCAGATAAGAAGCGGAACTCCGTAGATGCAGAACAGCCATACGAACCCTTTAACCATCGCAACCCGGGAGAGAACATATAATGCCGCGACTAGGCCAATGTCAGAGATAAATATCTGGACTCGCTCACGGTCATTGTAAATTGGTCCATATGGATCGTAATGGCAAGCAAATCGGTCATAAGGCCTGCCGGACACGTTGAAAGTTAAGTACAAAGGCCAACCTAGCGTGAGAGTGAATGCAAGCGTCATCAATCTCCCCAATGGATTATTGCTCAAGTACTTTGTCACATTCGAGATCTTAGACTTTTGTTTCGGGACGAACACCTCGTCCCGCTCAATTGAGCCAGTGTTCGAATGGTGCCTACGGTGACTGTACTTCCATGAAAAGTATGGTACCAGTAATGCCGAATGAAGTACAAGACCCGTAACATCATCGAGTATCTGATACTCAGTAAAAGCGTGGTGTCCGCATTCATGTGCGAGCACCCATACTCCTGTAAAGACGCAACCTTGAACGGCCCAGTAAACCATCCAAGCTAAGTAACTCCAAGGCTTGTCTAAAAGCGGTATGTACGTAACGGCCAGATAGTAAAATATGGAGACAAAAACGAGGTCTGTTAAGACATAGGAGTAGGATCGGAGGATGGAGCGTTGAAAGCAGTGTGGTGGAACGGCCTTTTTGAGATCCGCCAGTGTGAACTTTGGCTTGTCCACTGGGACTCGTTTCAGGGTGTTGTTCTGTTCGAAGTTTTTGAGGTTCATGTTGCCTCCTCTGCCCATCTTTCTTAGTTTCTGCAAATCAAGTGACTAATTTAAACAATAAAATCTTAAATGCATGACGGAGAGGAAGACGCATTTTAAACGTGAATGGACATTAAATGTGGCGGTGCATGTCATCGGCTTAAACAATCAAATGTATGTTGGGGGTTGAGAAACAGAGTCAACTTCCGGCACATGCACATTATTTTTAATATAACAAAAACTGAACTGCTAAACATGTTGAAATTTTCTGGATTATTTCCGAATGGATTCAGGAAGCACAAGTTTGAATTTCAGAAACAGATCAAATCACTTAGACACAAAACATAGCTGTTTTCAACTATAAAACATAGCAGAACAGTGCAGTGCTGACGAAGAAAATGGGGTTGAAAAAATGGAGGATTGACGGACATACCGATTGAAAAAGAACACACTTGTGGAGGAGCGTTTCTTCTACAATTTCTTGAGTTGTATATCTGCTTTAGTTATGCTCTGTATTTGAGTAGCTTTTTCCAATGAGTCACGGAGTAGTCAATTTAAGCAGAAAAAGTGGGGGCCACACGATACGCTTGGAAGCAAAATGCTGACTGGTTTTAGTGACGTGTCTAGATGCGATTGGATGTAGTCTCAGAACCTCTTTACATGCATTGGCTCGATTTGAGAAGTGATAATTAACCCCGGTAAGTGTTCGTAGTGGGTCGAATTAACGGGCCATTAATTATTGGGCCTAAGTTTACAGACCGGCCCACTAAGGAGGGGTCCGTCCGGTTGTCGCTGTAGTGTAGTTGAGCGACCGTCGACGGCGTGAAAAACGATGCTGACTGTTACACAGTAATCCACTTAAGCATCGATCTCATCGGAACAGATTAACGCTTCCGCGTCCCTATTTCATCTCCCTATTCGTGATAGTATTTGCTATTTTTTCATCAATTCAAGGTGACGTTTTTACTCCTTTTTCTTCCTTTTTTGTTCGTGTTTTTGAATTTTTGATGTATAAGTATTGGAATTTGAAAATGGTGATGGAATTGCATTTGGGTAGTTGATTTGAAAACTGAAATGTATTGTTTAATTTTGTTAAAGTTTAAATTTTGATTGAAATTGAAGAATTGTGTCTGGCTTGTTTCATTAGTGTTGTTTAGCTATGCTGTTGACTTGTCCGAATATACACACATGAGATGTTTTCGGTGTGCATAGCTGAGGTTTGTCAGAATGATGGAAGGATTTTGTCACGTAGAAATGTGTATATCCAGCTCAGCTTGTTGTATTCTTTGTGGTTTTGGATGTGATAGTATATATTTTTGTTCACCATGTTGTAGATTTTTACTAACGTCAAGTTAAGAGGACTCTTTAGGATGGCAGCTACAGCGGCAACTAGCATGCACTTAGCAGCTTCAAGACCAAGTATTCTGTCCGCCCGAAAGCTAGTGAAGTCTGCTGCACCAGCCCATGTTGCTGATGGGAAATTTATCGCGGCTACCAAGCTTGGAAGTGCTTACCATGTCTCTTCAGCTCAATATTTCAGACGTAACATTTGCACAACAGCTGTGAAGTTTGAAAGAACTGTGACTAAGGCTATGGCTGAATCTAGTGAAGGAAAAGCCAGTTCTGGCTTGGCCATTGATTTAAGAGGTTACTGACTCTTAATTTTTATCATCTCAAAGTTATTTCTTGTTCACTGGAAATGGTTACTTGCCGCAATCTTATAAATTTGTTACTAATCGGTAGTATATCCTATATATTAGTACTCAGTGCCTGCATTATACACTGTATCTTAGCTACACATTGGCCTATTATTATCTATGATTTAACTCTAGACGGTTGGTTCTAGGTAAGCGAGCATTCATTGCTGGTATTGCTGATGATAACGGGTATGGATGGGCCATAGCAAAAGCTCTTGCTGCCGCTGGGGCTGAAATTCTTGTTGGGACTTGGGTGCCTGTAAGTTTTAATATTCTTTATCCCCTCTTCATGCTTGCCTTGCTGATGCTCGAGAATCTTCAGTTGACTAAATAGTGGAATTTCATATGTAGGCATTAAACATCTTTGAGACAAGCCTAAGACGTGGAAAGTTTGATGAGTCACGCAAGTATGATTCCAAATCTTTTGAATTAAACGGAAAAGAGTTATGTTGAGAAGTTCATGCTAAAGCACTGCATGATTTTCTAGGTTGCCAGATGGCTCGCTAATGCAGATCACTAAAGTGTATCCCCTGGATGCAGTATTTGACAACATCGATGATGTGCCCGAAGATGTTTGTACCTTCACTGTCTCATATTGTGACATTGACATAAATACCAATATTACCTGGAAGTCCACTTACCTGACTTATTTGTCTGGCTTCGTTTACAGATCAAAACTAATAAGAGGTATGCTGGATCTAGCAAATGGACTGTTCAGGTACATATTGCTATTAGATCTCTTCTGCAACCTGGCTCAGTTCGTAGACATACTTAATAAAGGATCAGTTTCTAATTGCCATATTTTGATACAAACAGGCAAAAAAAAAAGAGGATGAAAATGAAATGTTTGTCTGTATAGAAATACTCCATGTAAATGAATTTCCGGATATAATCCATTAATAATTTCCTTCTAAAGTTCAAACTTCTCGTACCGTGCAGGAAGTTGCTGAATGTGTTAAAGAAGACTTTGGAAGCATTGATATCCTTGTCCATTCACTCGCCAATGGTCCTGAGGTAATAAATATTTTATGTACATATGGTTCAATTTCTCTCTTCTTATCCTGGATTAGCTTCCTAACTTTTTTTAATTCTCTGTCAGGTGAGCAAACCCTTGCTCGAAACATCTAGGAAAGGCTATCTTGCGGCTATATCCGCGTCTAGTTACTCCTTTGTTTCTCTGTTGAAGCACTTTGCACCCATCATGAACCCAGGTAGGCCACTTTTTACGTGACAAAGTAATTCCCACAATCGATTTGTTTATTTTTTTTGCCATGTTGTGCAACTTATGCCCAAGCCCAACATAAGATTTTTTACGTTTCTGTTTTTTATCTTAACTTGTTTGTATTTTAGGCGGCTCTACAGTATCTCTAACATACATTGCTTCTGAGAGGATCATTCCAGGGTACGAACTATGTCTAGCATCAACACCATATCTTTTCTGAGTTGATATTCCTTTTTTAAAGCTACCATTGTTTCGATTCAAAACAGATACGGAGGTGGCATGAGCTCAGCGAAAGCAGCCCTTGAAAGTGATACTCAAGTAAGTTAATGCCCTTGATATTTTGCGCAAGCGTGGAAGTGATTCTATCCTTGTGTGCATACACTTTTTTGTAACCCTTTCTAATGGTGCAGGTGCTTGCTTTTGAAGCTGGAAGAAAACATGGAATAAGGGTCAACACAATATCTGCTGGTATTTTTCATATAATTATATGTTTTCCACTCTCTATTGTTCCTTTTCTGAAGAAATTACTTAGGATCCTTGCATTCAGCATTTTTGAATGTGAGCTTTTTAATCGTGGTATCAGTTTCATGTTTATCTGCTTGACTTCCTTTGGATATTTCCTCTTTCCCGCTGACAGTTAAATACTCATCCTCATAGGTCCATTGGGTAGCCGTGCTGCAAAGGCTATTGGTTTCATCGATACAATGATTGAGTACTCTTTCAACAATGCACCAATTCAGAAAGAACTAAGTGCGGGTAAGTCCACCAAGCCTTTTTATTCGTTTCTCAACACTGCTCAACTTCTTATTAGCTTACATATCCCATTATAATACAACAGATGAGGTAGGAAATGCTGCTGCCTTCCTTGCATCCCCCTTAGCTTCTGCCATCACTGGTGCAACTATCTATGTTGACAATGGCTTGAACGCAATGGGAGTTGCAATCGACAGTCCTGTTTTCAAAGACCTAAACACCCCCAAACCCAAGCAGTAGAAGTCATCCCACCTCAACCTCCAATTTTTCCTGGCCCCCTATTAGTTGACAATAGCTTAGGGCCTTTACTTCGAGATATCATCTCTATGAATCCCTGGATTGCAGACAGCATTGGTGTTTTGAACATTGTTTGGTGTATGTATCTGGATCGCGAGGCAATGCAATGTTTCATTGTCAACAATTTATGGTTACTCTGATGCTATCTAAGCTAAAAATAACCTACAATGTAAAATACTCTTGTAAGAAAAAAAAAGTAATTTGCAAATGTGACAGTTACAAACGATGTTCTCAACCTGTCGGTCAAGTCATACATCTAAGTCACAAACAACATCACCCTCTCCAGTTTGTTGTTGGATCACATTGACACTCATCCAAAACCGAACCCCTGCAAAATCTCGCTCCAAGTCGCCACCTTTCACCCGCCCACAACCCTGATCCGAACACCCAACTGCCCATATTCATCACCTTCAGGCTCAACTGACATTCCAGCAAATCCCGAATTTTCCAACTCTTACTCCACAACCCAAAATATTAAAAATCCAATCTTTCGCAATCTCCTCTTCATCGATTTGCAAAATCGATTCGGTCACAATCGAAGCCAGTGACGGCCCAAAGCTCCACACCCGCATCTTCAAATCAACAGCCGACGAGGACGTCGACGATGTCTCGAAATTGGTAGTCGTTTTGGTCCATCCATACTCCGTTTTGGAAGGTTTTCAAGGACTACTATAAGGGATAGCGATTGGGCTTGCCAAAAAAGGGTATACGTCTATCACATTTGATATGTAAAGCTTTGATTACTGGGTTTGCTGAGGTTAAGGATGTGATTGCTGTTTGTAATTGGGTTGTGGAGAATTAGGGTGCTCAGAGGATCTTGTTGGTTGGGTCTTCTGCTGGTATGTATTTCATTCGTGACTTTGATTGATTTATATAGTTCAGTTAAAAATTGTTTCTTAGTTTAGAAATGTGTCATTGGTGATCATCTGATTTTGCTGTTGTTTATTTGCCGGATAGGTTGTGTTTTGATGTTTGGATCTGATTGGGGCTAGCGTTAGAAATGCTAGCTGTGAGGTAGAACTGATTGGAGGTAAACTAAATGCAGTATCTATGGCCTGATTAGTGATAGCCCTTGAAAAGTTACTTGAAAAGAGTTTGTCTTGCTCTGCATTTCATTCAAGAAAGGGTTACATACAGTTAGCAGTCGTACCAAACTCATATATGGCATGGTTTTGCAATGTTGTCATTATCCTTGTTTATTTTTTATTTTACAGTTGATGTAATTGTCTGCCTCATAGGTGTCCCTATCGCTGGCTCTGCTGTGGACCAAATAGAGCAAGTTTTAGGCTACGTGAGTTTAGGGTACCCATTTGGTTGGGCTGCATCGATCCTCTTTGGTAAACACCACAAGAACATCTTGCAGTCTCCCAAGCCTAAACTCTTTGTAATGGAATCAGGGACGGGTTCAGAAGTGCAAAACAGCTAAACAATAAGCTCAGCTCATCAGCTGGCTGCAATGAAACCCATCTGATAGAGGGAGCGAGCCATTTCCAAATGGAGGACCTGACTATGATGCTCAGATGGTGAGCTTAATCCTTGATTTTACATCAAAACTGCAGTATCCATCACAAATAAATGAGTTCCAAGGCAGATGGAGCATTGCCAGGTAATTTTAGGGAATCTTAGTGACTTAGCCGACTTCATGCTACCATGCAAGTTTGAGGCTCAAGTTGGTGAATTCTGCAATTCAAAGTGAAGCTGCAAACAAACTGAATGTAAAACTGTGGGAAAATAATCCGCAGGAGATGTGAATATTGATCTTTATATGGTCATGTACAGTTTGCTCATGGTAAAGGTAACTGAAACAGTACCACATTGACACATTGCTAGCCAAATCTGTTAATTTAAGTTACATTGAGAACCTTAGCTCTGCTGATGGGATGACCAACAATAGAATGGACTAGTGAACAACAGTTGATGAGATGTGATAAGTTGCATAAAACCACTTGAGGCTTGCCCTTGATCTTAAATACTCAGCCTCAGCTTTGTTCCAGTGACTGACCTTTTGAGAAATGTAGTTTCCCATCTGTTTTGGAGCCAAAAAAATGAAAACCAAGATGTAGGAATTGCTATGAAAGTCTGAATACTGCCAAGTACAAAAAATGTGCAACTTCGGCTTTCTACACAATGTCTGGATTTTGTTACATATAAACGGAACTAAGTACAACCCGGCTAGAATTAGATTGCCATCTACAGCACATCCAAGTATAATCTATGATGTTTTATAAAACATAAAGCAAGTCATATTTGTGAGAACATAATAGTACCAATCACAGCTGCCCAATATGAGAACACAAACAGAGCTCGGGAAGGAAACCTATGATGTTTTATAAAACATAAATAATGTGGAATGCTGTCATTTTTGTGATTAATTATTACCACTTTCACCATCAGATGTGTCTTCAAGCATTGCAATTGCTTCCACCAATGCTTGTTCATGTTCCTGCATTGATGGGAAGAAAGTCACTGCAATGTTCCAATAAAGCAATGTAACTGGAGAAGGCTAAAGGCATTGAACAAAAGGATGCCGGTCCTCTTACTCTAAGCACTCTTTTTGCTTTCTGGATTTCCGTAGGATCGGGCTGATTAGCATTAAATATTTTCTCTACCTGGAACATTGAACAAATTCGCTGACGTGGAAAACAGCAGTTAACAAGTCATTCAACATGCATGGGGCCACTTACCTCTTTTATGAGAGTTTCCGTGTGTAATAACTCGATATCACCCGGAGCTTTCTTCCCAATACCATTCTGGGATAGTACTTTGCTATTTCCTCTACCTCTTGAAGCACCACTAACACTTCCACCATGCATCATAGGCTTCTTAGCCCCACGACCGGATCCAGGGCGCATTCCTTTACGAGAACTGCCAGGTTCTTCACCTTCCCATCGAATGTCGTCAGGAGATATCTTTTTTTCCCAAATAACATGGCAGTTATTAGATGTTCATTAGAAACCGTAGTGTATTGCGGATAATTGACTGCAACATAAATAAGGAAATAGACTTTCTACATGGAAATGCAATAATGTAGAGGGGGTGAAAGCTATATAATATAGTGCACACAAACTAGTCAATAGCCAGCAATCTAAAGTATTTTTCTCTTCAAAAAATAAGTAAAATAACTATGGAATAAAAATATCTGCCAAGAACAGTACTTCGAATTGCCTAGCAGTGGCCATTTCTGTGTTCACAACAACAGCTAAGGCAGCAGCTCAACAAATAATAGAGCATAAGCATTCTGAATACTACAGATGCAAATGGTGATTTATTGTGACAATTTGACATTCAATTTTGCTCATCTGAGAGTGAAAGCACATTAAAAATGCCATAATTCTGTTGATACTACTCTGCAAAGCATGTCCAGAGGAAACTAATGCAAATGTGGTAAAAATATTGAGATCGGCAATACCTCTTTTAGATTCACCCACTCTAATGTTGCATTAGCTGAATACATATCATACACCAAAAGGTGTGTTCCCTGAAACATTGAAGTATATAACCAGAGGATTCTCATGATAAGAGGTATGTAGAACAACCAATATGGAGTATAAGATACCTGTAGAGGGTCATAATCAGTTATCACGGCCTCATAAAAGTGATTATCTTCAGGCCATCTTGTCCAAACCTTTCTACCAATATATGGATCATGAGTTGCTCCTTCAGCAGGTTCATTAGACAGCAAGGCGCCACCATAACTGTGATTAGCAGCTTGAGTTCTCCCAGTAAGGCCTGAAGTAGCAAACTAGATGGATTTCGTAAAGTCAGGGCAACCACTGAAGATTCATAGAAAATAGAGTATTGGAAACTTCTGTATATCATCTTTTTATTCATGTAATGGCTAAACGATAAATGAAAAACTCACAGGTTTATTCTTTTTTCCCCTGCCTGTTGATGTAGAACCCCGTTTCACGATGGATGAAGAAGGTTGTGTGGATGGGTGCAACGCTGGGGATGGCCCTCCCAGAGGGAATGGAGCAACTGATAGTGCTGATTTCTGTCTCTTAAGCATAGCTGAAACAGAAGGGCTTGGTATAGTATCAATATTAGGTAGCGCCCCAGTGTGGATCCCACTTGCTGCCATCCTCCATTCTCTGAAGAAGAAGAAAACAGAATTTTCCAGTTTAACTGCAATATTTAGATGCATTGCATATTATTTGGGCTCATTAAGACCTTATTCTTCGAATCATATCATCAGCATTAACCCTAGATAAAAGCTCTCTGTGCTCCTCATCTGACACTCTCAGCTCCTTCCGAAGTTCTGTTATTAGGCCTTCTTTCTCCTGTACATTGAAAGAGTCAAGATAAATGTAATAAGACAAAAATAAGAACAGCTACTTAAGAAATAAACACGTATATCTAAAAGTTATATTACCCATGTCAGGGCATCAGACTGGGCCTTAAAAGCACGTAGAACATTACAATAAGCTTCTTGCTCAATATGATGAATCTGAATTTCCATCTCACTCTGAACCCTAGAGAATGATCCTAGGGATATATTGGCAGGTCTTCCATTTCTAGAAGCATGCCCTCCACGTGCAAAACGGTTTTGATGGGGAGGAAGATCATCATCGGTACCTACCATCAGTTAAAAATAGAAGCATCTTTAAGAGAAACCAAAACGCAACTAAACAGTCTTGGCATCAGAATGAAACACAAAATTATTGATTTATGTTAAAATAAGAAAATTACTGAAACAAGAAAATTGTGAGTGTATGGCAATGCCGAGCTTAAATTATATAACATGACCTCATTCCCAACAGAATGAGTTGGAAGTTCAGGGGGTCCAGTTAAATGCAAAGTAAAACAAAAACACCAATGGCTTTGTGAATAACTCACTATAATGCAATGCTATCACTAATTAATTTCAACATAAATGTGGCATGGGCATAGCTAGATTGCATCTCAAAGGTGAAAGCTTTTGAAAACATAAATATATTTGCCCTACTTCAAAGGGTAATACGAAAAACATCAGTTCGTTAAAAATTCTCAACATGTGACAGATCAAATGTTCCACTGGTCAATCTCATCAAAGTCTGATCTTTCGTAAACCCTAAATCTCAAATATCAATTAAATCAGCTAAAAACAGATCGAATAACAAATCAGACTCACCACTGCTGTCCGAAAGTTCGTAATCCATTTCCAAGAATCTCCTCTATCGAGCAAAATTCTCAAACTACCACTGCCAAGACACCCAATTTCCACCAAAATATTCCGAATTGACACGAGATATTGCCTTAATGAGCTTCCAAACGACCAAGGCCACACCGGCTGATTCCAATTGCGCCCGAATCTGAGAGGGATTCCGAAGGGAGGACGGATCGGGATGCGGAGAGGGGGTTGATGGATCGATGCGATGGGCAACGAAGAATTGTCGAGACGAGGGTCCAAATGCGGCTTTGGGCGCGTCTGCTTTGGGGACTGATTTTCAGTTCCGATTTTTTTTGAGAAAACAAAATATATGAGTACCCTTTTTATCAGTGAATTTAAACTATATATCTATTCAAAATTTATATTTCTTCACCGATATTTAGAATTTGAAATTATTTGTATAAATCATTTACATCAATTCAAAACCATAAAAAATATCATAAAAAATTCGACAGTATCGTTGTTTGTAACATTCTATGCATATACATACTTTTCTTGCATTTGTGAGCTCTAAATTAACGAATGTAAATTAATTTGTTTATATTATTTTACATGTATATTATGATATGGTATTAGAAAGAAACATCATGTGTGATTTTCTTGAATCAAAATCCACAACTCCTATAACCTATTTACACAGACGCACAAGAACATTCGAAAGAATCGCACGGACCCAAAAAAGCTGCAATATCAAAGTCCATTACTGCGAGGAACCTCTGAAGGAATCCACTGATCACCTTCCAAAAACGCCCCCACAGTAAATCCATCAGCCACCTTCTCGCTCACATTAACATGTAGCCCTGTCCACTTCACTCGATTTTTGGTCACAGCTCCGAGTCCTTGGTTCATATACTCTGCATAGAAGATGGTGTCCGGAGCTACTGCCCCAGACCAACTCAACCATCCTTTTGGGTGGATAGCATTAGACAAAGTTGAGTTCATAATGATGACCGTGGAATGATCCTTCCGAGGCCATCCTAGGTAAGAATTCACATTGGTTAAGTTACCAAAACCCGATATTGTGCAATTTTGGATTGAGGTACCAGTGTTCATATTTGGGTCTGATTTGCTTTGAGCTGTGATGACATTTTGCTGACCCGGGTTTGGTGTTTTGAGCAAAATGTTGCAGTTTTGGAGGACCACCGCTGCGTTACCGAAGATGATGTCGATTGTGCCGTAGATGTCACAGTCTCTATAGAATTGGCGGTTTGAGTGCGAATACAGAGTGCCATGAAATCCTTCAAAACTGCATTTGTAAAAGGTTGTTTTGTCTGCCGTGGACATTAGCGCTACAGAGTGGTTCTTTATCGCTCCGGCAGTGTTGCGGAATCCCATGTCCATTGCCATAAATCCCTGCCAAACACAGCTGTGGATTCAAGCATTTAGTCCACACCTAAAATTATCTAACGTAGCAGTCTAACGATCAATCATTCATATGATTGAGTACATGCTATAAAATCATATAAAAACTGAGAGTATGAATTTAATCTTACCAAAAGTTGCGGAAGAAAATGCCAGAGTCCCATCGGCACCATTCAAGCTGCCGGACACTATGGTCTTAGTCGACCCATCTCCGATCATTAAAACATTCCATTTAGACTTCTTCACCCTTACATTTTCAAAGTACACACCTTCCTTCACGTAGATGATCACAGTCTCATTCTTCTTGTCCGGAACAGACTCGAGTGCATCTGAGATATTTCTATACATCCCCGTGCCGTCTTTCGCCACTGTTATATTTGCCATGTTGGTTAAGCTAGTGCTATACATTAATCTTCGGACTTCATCTCTAACCCACTCGGGCTTTGCTGCTTCGTTGCTTAGCAATCTCCGTCGATAGTTGACAGTTTCAGCCACGCTCGATAGCCAGTTAGCTATTGCAAGACTGTTACTTGTGAACTCGACGGAGCGCTTGAGAATTCTAGACATGTTTAAACGAATGTCCGCAGAGGCAAACTCAAATCCATCTAGACATGTTTCTTGGTACGTGCCTGCAGCGCTAAGCCATGTTTTAAGGTCATTTGCAGTTGATATCTGCGATAACTCAGTAGGCAAAGCCATTGAGTCTTTCACCTGGTCCATTGCCAAGTCAAGAAGCTTAAGGCAGTTTTCCAGTGCGGATTTTATTATTGAATCATTCAAACTGACCCGAACCATCCCATCAAGTTCATAAGATGTCTTGCTGATCTCGTTTAGAGAAACATTCATTGACAATTGTAATAACTCGTCCGGATGGCCTGTCTTGGGGTTAGAAGACATCAAAGAATCATAACACGAATCTTTATATAACGTGACGTTACACACGGCCCTGACCGTAATAGAAGGATTCAAGAATTTGCTACTGTTGGGTTCTTCTTTGGTTGAAACATGAGTTCCTACAAGAGCAGCCACTGCAACCCCAATTAGAACCACAATAGATATTACTATTATGATGTACTGCCTGATCATTTTACGCCGTGCTAGCCTCCGTTTTTGCTCCGCTTCGGTCCGCTGCTTGGTAGAAGTGGCCTCTTCCATAATCAAATGATGACTTTGCCGGTGTTTTCCTCCTCTTGGGGGTGCAACAATGTCTTATAGAATGAAACAAGCAGCAGAGGAAGGTAGATGATGTTTAGAAGTTAAGAGTTGTAAAGGTCAAAAGGGAAGCTGAGTCAGGGCATGACTTTATCAATTTAATTTTTGTTAAGGATGGAATGTCAATGAATGAAAATAATAACAAATTATATTGTATTTGATAGTTTAAATTTTGATAAGATATTTAGTTAGTTGCATGAATGGGTCTAATTGGAGATTTGGTTAATAGATTAATGAAAGGCTGATGTAGGAGTTAAGATGTCATAAGAACAAGTATGTTATAGTTTTAAATTACATAAGCAAGTTGTCTTCTTGGTATGTTGGATGGACATCATGTTGTTAATTAAGTATATTTGAGTTGGATGTTTAAATTTGCTCATTCCACTTTTAGCAATGTTTTTATGCAAGATTTCATTTAACTAAACACATTAACATAAAAAGGTGTTGGCAAAATGGATAAAATATATTGATTTTTTTCATTTAAAACCGATCCACAGACAAAACATGATTATTACAAAAATGAACGTGCGCGACCTAATTGTCGTCCTCATCCTCGGTTGCAGTCAGGACTGGTGGTGGGTTAGGGCAGCATTGGTCACATCGTTTGTAATACGCATTGCATATGCAACAGTAGAAACCAGGTTTACACCAGTCCTTTGCAACACATGCTGCATCACAAAATCACCCAGACTTATAACTGAAAATGCATGAGCTTAAAAAATGCTTACTAATATTAGAAAACATTCTTACGGTTAGGTCCGTTTGGTTGGTATACATCGCTGCCAGGGGGAGCGGCCTCATTCTGAGCAGTGCAGATGAAAAGAGCCAAGACGACGGTCAAGATCACGGCGGAGTACTTCATTTTTGGACTGACAGTTGTATAAATGTCTTTTACAATTGTGTCTCATTTCCTTGTTTTCAAAGTGTATATATACACACATAAGAGCCTCAAAGGGTTTCAAGAGTTTACTTTATTGAAATTAATTTTATCGGTAAGGGAAATTGAGTATAATGTTATGTAAATTAAGTATTTAAATCTCCATTGACTTTTTTACATCTTTTTACTCATGATTATTGTTTTAAATGAGAAAACAAGTGAGTACAAAACCGCCAACAGAGTGGTGCTCTGTTGGTTTAGGACCTGACAAAGGAACCTCGCCTCACCAATTTACTTCAGATTTTTTCTGGGGCTTCATTCCTCCCGCCACGTGCGAGGAGGTCTTTCTTCCTTGCTTGTTCGCGTCGGTATTCATGAAAGTGGTCGTGTAAGCAGAGCGGAGAGACATTTGTACCCATTGTAACCGCTATCAAAAAAAAAGTGAGTACAAAACCAATTTTCACGAATTCAATTCCAAACTAATAAATAATCAATTTATGTATCAATGAGTATATAAATAATAAACAACGATTGATAATTTTCACCCGTCTCAGAGAAGTATCTATTTTGATGCTAAAACATTGTTTAAATGAGTTCGTGTAATACGTTATTGGAAAGGGAATTTAGGAATAATATTGAATAAGATACTATAAAAATTGAATTTGATATTCACCACTACTGTTAATAAATGTGATTATACGATAATTAACAGTAACTATGCATGGGGAAAACAAAACAGCATCTTTTGAAATAAAATTGAAATGTTTTTTTGATGAAAAATAAAATGGAAATGTTGATAACAGTGAATAGCTTCCCTACTTGATATGTCTATGACAATGGCTTCCTCACTTGAAATGAATATAGCAGTACTTCACTCCCAAGCTTTGCATTCTGAAATGTTAACACAGCCAAACTTGACAAAATGACTACATTGTAGAACCGTCAGGACTAAAGTGTTAGACATCATGAACCGATAGAGGGCTGGCTACTTGTCGTATTCTTCTCTGACTTCTCCGTCTGTTTGGAATACATGGAACAATTAAATTCAAAGCAAGTGTTAACACTTAACAGAAGTGAAAAGGTGGAAGGACTAGATTTTCATACCTCTGAGATGTATCGCTAGGTTTGCTTGAGCATCAGCTTCTGAGTTGAGCTCCTTTAAAATTGAAAATAATATTAAACCAACCAGCCAGTGGATATAGCAGAATTTATTCCAAACTATGTACAGTTATAACATAACATTGATCACATAAATAGTAAAAGGAAGTACCCTAGGAACATGGTCGATTGTGAAGGACACAAACTTTGCCTTCAACTCTTTGGTCACCTTACACAAGTCGGCCATGTTTTGGTTCTTTGTTTTCCAAAGACCCTTAACCTGCGCCGATGGAGTAATTATTATGATACAAACATGTGATGGAGCATTACGCATATAAACACTTCAAGAGAGCTTACATGCTTGGAAACATTCGAACAATCCAACTTCAAAATGGATATAAATTTCAAAAGACATACATACCTGCATGCAGACCAGGTTGGAATCTCCTTTGACACGGACACGCTTGAACCCTTTCTTGAGGGCATATCTCAACCCTAATATAACAGATCGATACTCGGCAACATTATTTGTCGCGATTCCAACACCTTCACGCAAGCGGCAAACCTTACAGAATATAAAAAAGCTTAAACAACTACATGAAATGCAATATGCTCTTGCATCTATAACATAAGCTGAGAGCTGATTTTATACCAAGCTTCCATCATCCGCACGGACTATTGCTCCAGCACCAGAGATCCCAGGATTACCTTTTGAAGCACCATCAAATTCAATCGTACATGATTGCTAAAGGAAAACAATGGGAGATCATTATTGTATATTAGCGGAGATTTTTTTCTTGAATCTTTCATTGAATATCGGTATGAGTATTTGTCATATTAATACTTACACATATCGATGAATTTCTTTCACCAACCACTTCAAATGTGTTAGTAGAAGCTTTGGGATATTGCAACGATGGATTTCTTACAGTTGCCCCAATCACTTCAAATGTGTTAAATGTAGCCTTGGGAAATTGCAACGATGATCTTGAGCTCGTATCCTGAAAAGTACCCGTTGGCATGCATGGAGTGAATTTTTAATGCCAATAATCATATGAACTAACATGAAAAAGACCCCAAAACTGCATTTGACAGATGGGATTTTGCCAAATTCATTTTAATAACTTTCAAAGACACAAGCAAACAACTTGTGCAGAAGACTTACAAGTTTATCCAACTCAAGCTCTTGATGTGATCGTTTTTTGGACAAGTCCATCAATGACATTTTTCCTTTGGACATATCAGGTTGCTGAAAGTGAGTCATTAAGATATTAGTCCGTCGATAGAATAACCAGCGCGAACAGAATCCAGCGCTTTAAAAATAAATTAAATGTAAGTTCAGCATACACGAAATTGTAACCCCAACCTGAAATGGGCAAGGAACGAGTTCCCCAAACAAGCCATCTTTCAGAACATCAGCGCTTACAGTATAAGAAGCATTCTTAAGCCCATTTGAAGCAAGGTATGCCTCGGTTTCCCTCGAAAGAGAATAGCCCTTGAATACACTTACTGAAGGGTTTTCAATCTAATAATAGCAACACATCAGCAATTATTATACTGATTATGCATGCTGATTATAATTTACCGAAAGTAAGATAAAAGCCACAACACAATCAGCCAAACTTATTAAACATCCTTCGTGAAGCTAAGAATTGAAAATGTCACTAAAAGTACAACTCACTGAAGATCCAGCTTGAGCTTGGCTATCACTCAGACTCTTATACACGCCTATAATGTCGCCTTTCCTAACCACATAAAAGGCATTCCTTTCATCCATAACTTCCTGGTAAATCCTTACCTGAAACCGACCTGTACAACAACGAAGTCAAAATCACACCATAGCGATAGTAAAAAAATCACATTGTTATGACACAAAAACTACTCAAAACTACCATTCAGTATATTGAAAATTATTCAACATGAAAACCCTGCAAAACCCATACTTGAATTCTAGAAAGAAAGAGAAAAGTTTCGCAAATAAGCGTCGTCGATTTCTTCTAGCAGAGCCCTAGACGATCCGATGATCGAGTGGACTGTGGAGCAAAAGGTGTAGATTTGAGTAGAGCCGCGTCGGTTCAATTTCAGACTCGGTTTGTGGTCGAGGCAAATAGACCGACTCGAGGGTCGGTTCGATTCGATTGCTTGCCGAGTCCAGTGGACCGGTAAGAGCAAACTTGTTCACAGACCAAGAGAGAAATCGGAAAATTGAACGGCGCCGATGATGATCGTTCCCGGCGGAATTCTAACCGGTAAGCACCCATCACTCTCTTGTATTAATGATCTCTGATTTCATTTTCTATTATTTTAGTGAGAATGGATTCTTAGTTTTAAAGTTGATGTTTTTGAGTTCTCCTGAATGCTGAAACAGTGAAACCCTAGGATTTTATTTTAGGTTTTGATTTTGCAGTAGTTTTTTGATATTGTGTTTTCATTTGAAATACTCGGAATCAATTATGGATGCTAGGATATGGTGACTGATTGACTGGATTGAGCTGTGGTGCAATGGAGAGTGTTGTGATAGGAAATGTAGCTTCGGAGCCTCAAGAGGATATGGAGTTTGACACACATGAAGATGCGTATTTGTATTATAAAGAATATGCAAAGTCGGTGGGATTTGGTACTGCTAAGTTGAGTAGCCGGCGGTCTAGGGCATCCAAGGAGTTTATTGATGCTAAATTTTCTTGTATACGATATGGGAATAAGCAGCAGTCGGATGATGCTGTCAACCCTCGCCCGTCTCCCAAAATAGGTTGTAAAGCTAGTATGCATGTGAAGAGAAGGCAGAATGGTAAATGGTATGTATGTAGTTTCGTAAAGGATCATAATCACGAGCTTTTACCGGAAAAAGCCCATTTCTTTCGAAGTCATAGGAATGTTGAGACATTGAAGGATGATATGAGGATAAGAAAACGGAAAACTTTAGATGATGGATCAAAGCAGTTGTGTGCTTATCAGAGAGTTGACTTTCTGGAGGGTTATGTCAGAAATCAGAACGACAAGGGACGGTTTTTGTCTTTAGAAAGTGGTGACGTGCAGCTGCTGCTTGATTTCTTCAATAATATGCAGGATGAAAATCCAAAATTTTACTATGCGGTGGATTTAAATGAAGAGCACAGGTTAAGAAATGTATTTTGGATTAGTTCTAAGGGCGTTGACGATTACAACTACTTCAGTGATGTAGTTTCAGTAGACACAACATACGTCACTGCCAAATATAAAATTCCTTTGGTTATTTTCGTTGGAGTGAACAATCACATGCAGCCCATACTGCTCGGTTGCGGATTGATTGCTGATTGAGACCTTGTATACATTTGTTTGGCTTATGCAGACATGGCTGATACCAATGGGTGGACGTGCTCCGCGAGTAATTATCACTGATCAAAATGCTGCTCTCAAAGAAGCTGTAGCTGCTGTTTTTCAGGACACGCGTCATTGTTTTTCTTTGTATGGTGTCCTTGAAAGGATCCCGTTGAAACTTGAATATTTGGGTCCCTGGCAAGATAATTTTGTGACAAAATTTCATAAATGTATTTACAAGTCATTCACTGAAGAGCAATTTGAAAGGAGATGGTCTAAGTTACTTGACAGTTTTCCTCTTAGGGAGGATGATTGGGTTCGATCATTGTATGAAGACCGAAAACAGTGGGTACCAATTTTCATGAAAGATGTATCATTGGCTGGACTGTCCGCAGCAACACGGTTTGAAAGTCCAAATGCAGGATTTGATAAATATATTGATCAAAATTCTTCAGTAAGAGAGTACATTGAACGATTTAAATTGATCATGGAAGATTTGCATGCTGAGGAAGCCAAGGCAAATTTTGATGCATGGCATGAAACCCCTGACTTGAAGACGCCTTCACCTTTTGAAAAACAAATGATCTTTGTGTACACGAACGAAATGTTTAAGAAGTTTCAAGTGGAAGTGTTGGGAGCAGCTGCCTGTCATCTCAAGAAAGAAAATGAGTTTGGAACACTTGCAACGTTTTCGGTAAAAGATTGCGAGGATAATCAACTATTTATGGTGACGTGGGATCAAAGTAAACTGGATGTAGCATGTTCATGCAGATCATACGAATACAGAGGTTATGTTTGCCGACATGCTATTGTAGTGCTCCAAATGTCTGGTGTTTTCAAAATCCCCTCTAAGTATATATTGCAAAGATGGACTACTGTTGCTGTGAGTCGGCATGCCATGAGTGACAGATTGGACGAGGTGCAAGCGAAAGTCCGACGGTTCAATGATTTATGTCGGAGAGCTATAATTTTGGGCGAAGAAGGGTCTCTCTCTGAAGAGAGTTACAATGTCGCATTATATGCTATAGAAGACACATTGAAGCAATTCAAAAACACAGATAATGTAGAGTGTAACAGTTTGAATCAAGCCAGTAATGGTGTTGGGGATGGCAGTCAGGGTAACATAACTGCAGTAGTTCTAATACCAGGCCTGACTAGTGCCGTTACTGCCAAGTCCCAGGCAAGAATAGATGTTGTTAATAATAAGGTTGAAGCATATGAAAGCAGAATGTTAAAGGTTAGTGACTTGGAATTCAGGATGAACGGATCATTTCGATACTATTTATTAATTACTTTAATATTATCCGAATCCATTAAGATAATGGATGTCATCAACTTCTATACTTTTCTTACCCTATGTTTATTCCAGGGCCTTGGATGCACTACTTCCTCGGTTCCTGATGTGCGACTAAAAACACAGCACAATATGGTAACTGGCCAGTCACAGAGTTTGCCTACTGATGTTTATAGCACCATAGCAGCTCAGTATCACAGTTCCATTGCATCATATTTGCAAGATAAAGATATCCGAGGTTAGCTTGGCAATATTTTTATTACCTTCTTTCAAACTATCTGTTGACATTTTATATATACATCATTGGCAAGTAAGCACAATCAACTTCGCCCTTGGAGTCATTACTGTGCATTTATTTGTTAAGTAACAACATATATACGACTTCTTTATTTTTCTGTTTTGTCTTAATCCTCCATATTATTGCATACAGTAGGACTTCTTATCACATGTTGTTTATAAGTAATTAGACTAAACCACTTATGAACACTTCACGCCACATGTCTGTCTTGTTTTCATACAAGATGAAACAACTCACCTTGTTTGTGTTCTTTACTCTCCCTCTCTTGTTGAGGCTTAAGGAGGGGACCAAATGGACCAAAAAGACGTGAAATGTTAGCGACACCTAGCTGGTTAAATTCAGGAAGAAGACATAATTGTGGTTGCCTGCAAAACTGACGGATAGGTAGAAAACAAACGGCTGTTTGGCAAGACACTGAAATTGTGGACCTATAAAACCTACATTGGAAGAGATAATTTCGGCAGAATTGAAGGGTTTGGAGACATTTAAATAAACCGAACCCATATTTAAAATCTCAGTTGAAGTAACTCCATTGCGTAAAGTAGACTGTAGTAGTTTTGTATATGCAAATAACCTTGCCTATCTAGCTCTGATTCTCCGCCTATGTAATTGAGTCTTTTTATCTTTACAGATTAGCGGGTTCTTCAAGTTCAAGACCAAACTGACCGACTGATGGGTGAAAGGGAAAGCAAGATTCTGAAGCCAATACTGAAAGATATTCTGTGAAGTAAATCATCACCCGGTAAGATTAAAGGCAAGATTGTGAACGTGGGACAGCTTTGTCGTATAGATACAAAGCTGCTTTTGAGCCACTTTGCATCTAGTGCTGTTTTTAGTATTTCTACTTTTGTGCCTACTTGACAAGCTTATTGTTCCACTTGGTTAGTGCAAAGTGCTTCTTCTATGTTCAACGATGGAGCATGTCATTGAGAAATTAAGGTTAGGAGCTGTAAATTGTTTATTAATTACCAAATTGTTTGCTGCTATCATTAAAGTAAAATCAGTATTACTCATTGTACTGATGTTTGGCACGTGTGTTAACCTGCACTTCTATAGCCTCATTTCACAAAATATTACTACTACATTTATATAATGTCATTGCTTTATTATCTTAAGCATCATTATCATCATGTTAATCTTAATTCTCAACATATATTAAAAATTACACTCTATGTTAGAACTCCGACAGGGAAAGTGACACCACGTGCGGAGGAGCACCAACCTCACGTGCTGGCGACCCAATTGGCGTCGTCCACGGCACTCTCCCCACCTCCGCCGTCCTCCTGAAATACTCCTTAATATCTCCGATGTCATCTGCCATCGTGACCTCCTCGTTACACCTCTTAGGAATAAACGGCGGCCGCATCACCTCCGTCAGCAACTCCCACTCAACCCGTTAAAAAATGCATGCTCTTTAATCTCTGCCGCCCCTCGTCCGTACCCCAGCCTCCTGCTAGGATCTTTCTCCAGTAGGTTTTTAATCAAATCCATCAATGGTGTCTCCTTACCTAAGAAATCGGCCTCGTTCGTCACGATGTTAGTAAATGTTTCCTTCTTATTCCTCCCTTTGAATGGCGTTGTTCCGTACAACATTTCGTATAGTAGAATCCCGAGAGCCCACCAGTCTACTGTGAACTCATGTCCCTCGCCGCATATAACCTCCGGAGCTACATACTCCTCTGTTCCTACAAATGAGTGTGATCTCTCTGTCGAGTTGCGTCTGCCTACTGGACTCACTTTTGACGACTTCACTCTATCCTGCAGTTTCTGATTCCTGGAGCTCAAGTTCAGGAACTTGGTGCTGGTTTTGACTATGCTCTGTCTAGTTGGTGTTTGATTAGGAGTTTGACCTGATTGTGAACATTTAAGTAGCTGAGAGTCCGAGTAGATGAGAGTTTTGATGGATTTCTGAGTGAGTGTTCGAGAAAGATCGAAATCTGTCAAGGTGATATGGCCGGATTGTTGTATCAGAATGTTCTCCGGTTTGAGGTCACGGTACACGATACCAATGAGGTGCAGCTGCTCCAAAGCACAAACAACTTCAGCTGCGTAGAATTTGATCACAGATGGAGCAAAGGCTCGCTCCATCTGTGTATGACGTAGAACATTCAAGTCTCCGCCAGGGCAGTATGGAACTGCCCAAGCCCAAAATTCAGTTGTATCTGATGATGCAATTAGAGATGGAAGGAATGGGTGAGGCTTGTGGTTTGATATTCTTGCTAAGATGTCGAGTTCTCGATAGGCACGACGGGCGGTGTCTGGTTTGTATTGGGCAGGATTTTTTTGGACAACTTTAAGTGCGAAATGGTGGTCGGAGAGCGAGGCATGGTGGACTAAGAAAACAGTTCCCATAGCACCTTTTCCGAGGATTTTGATGGGTTTGAGGGTGGTGAGATCGAGGTCCGGAAGTGGAGGGTCCATGGAGGCCGAAGGTAGTGACTACGGTGGAGAGAAACAGAGGGGCGTAGAAGAGTTTGATACAATGTTTGGATATATCAAGTCTTTTTATGGATACTGAAGTTGCGGAGTTTGGGGCATGAAAATGCAACATGGTGAAACTCAGGGTACCAAATTATAAAAGAAAAAAACACGTCAAATCCGTTTAAAGCAATAACAAAGTCACATAATATTAGTATTAGAAAATTAATGACTTTGATAACAAGTTTAGGTAGTGGTGGGTCAATGTGTGTAAAGTCTCATTTCGAAACTCAAAACCCGGAAATATTTAAGCTTTAGGTAACATCAAGTAATAAATAATTAATTAGCTAGTTATTAGTTTTTTGTAGAGACATGAAACACCCCCACAAAGAAAAATGTTATTATTGAATCATTTCTATATGTGTAATGTTATAGTATGAGACTATCACTACTTTACAAGTTTCATATGTACCAAAAAATGTGTTCTTGTCGGCCATCATTGTGTTTCTTGGTGGAGCATTTTGCTTCAAAATTCTATAATTCCTTATCACTATTTTGATATGCTAATGTTTCGTGGTAGTAATATTTTTGCATTTGTTGAATGCATTAAACTGAAAACTAAAGTAGTATTGGTTTGGGTTGGTGCATGGTGCGCTCCAGCAAACGACTCATTCAAATGTTCTCCAAAGGTCAAATATCTTTTGCAATAGGTTTAGGTTGCAAATCATCACAATACTTATTATTTTGTTAGTAACACATTCATTATTCAGCAACATTTAATTGTGTATTGATATTCATCTTTTACAGCCTTCGACAGTGGTTTGTAATCACAGGTTGAAATACACATTCATTTTAACACAACACTTGAATTTAAATAAAAGGTCAACTTCGAATTTGACCAACTTATCACGACACAACGCCAGCCACCAAGTGTTGATTTAAAGTGACACTGATAATACTCTTTAAGTTATTTTACGATGTATTTAGTTTTCTTAATCTATGTAAAACATAAATATTCATATTCTAACATAATCAAGTTTTCTGTTGAATGTTCATGCACGGACCAGTACTCAACATATTTCCATCATAACTCAAATTTCCCAAAGGAATACCAAGGATACTCCATTAAAAACGAAAACCTGTTGGAAGTTACGGATCAGAACTATAATGACAGAACCTGACTATTACATGCTTCTCGGAGATGCAACATACGTATATCAGAACATGTATGGAACCAAAACAAAATGAGACCACAAACTGAGGAATCTAGCAATCCTGATTCAAACTGAAGAAGTATAACTGCAATCACAAGGCTATTTACAACAAATATGAAATAAAAACACATGACTTGATAAAACATTAAAGGAACACAATACGACCTGCAATGGATAGATAAGGACCACAAATGAAACGCAAACCAGAATGTTTTAATTTTCAAACAGCAGATATGGAACCATTGTAGCCCAACTATTCAGAATGCATAAGAAACTAGGAATTCAGATTCAGTAACAAAGCCTAGATCTTCCTTTCCAACTTTTCAGCTTTGACGACAGGATTAGCCTTTTCAATCGCCTCCCTGGCAGCACTCTTGTAATCAAAGGAGCAATCATGTTTGTCAGAGTACCGATGCATTGAGCAAAATAAGTTGCCACACCTACATTTAAACCCTGTTAAGCCAACACGTTTATTGCAAGTCCCGCAACGGTTTGGTCCTTTGGGCTTCTCGCCACTACCTCCAGCAATCACAACGCCAGACTGCCCCACAGGTTCAACCTCCTTTTTCACCATATCAAGTTCCAAATCAGGAGCGTTAACAACTACCATCTCATTATCATTCCTGCCTGCTGACCCGTTAACAATATCATCAATGGAAGATGCTGCTATTTTGGCACGCTCTTGATTCAGCACAAATTCCTTGTGACACTTGGAACACATGTCCATTGTTGTAGCACTCCCAAAAAAACCACAGTTGTTCACACACAAAATAGGTCCTTCAGGAGGAGCCTGGCATCCGGTCTCATCGTGATCCATTTCACACCCCTGTCAATTCAAAAAAAAAACCATTACTCCAAAATATCAACAACAATTTACAAAATCAAATCTTTATAAGCACTAAATTCACAGAAACACCAAATTTATAGGTAACATGAACAAACGTTAAATTGAATCAAAACACAAATGAACTGACTTTTTACACACGAAATCCCCAGTTTTGGTAAAAAGTAATTCCAAGGGTTTCCTACAACACGTACACAAATACCGAAATCGAAACTCCGAATTCAAATCCAAAATTAAGAGACTAATAAAAAATAAAAATTCAAGCGCATACCGGGAATTCAAAATCCGACGATATCCAACCTCAGGTAGAAAATTCTGAAAAATAAAAAAGACAGAATCTTTACGAACGATTGAGACAGTCGACGATCGTGAATGAATCTGATAAGAATAGAACGAACCTGATTTTGCAGAGAGATTGAGATCGACGAAAGAGGATTGTGTTAAGCGTTCCGCTTCGCTTTCGGTGTTTATATGAATTTGTTTGTATTGGAAATAGGTATACAAGTTTCATTTTGACCCCTTAAGTTTGATAAAGTTTAACTTTATGCATTTATTTGGCGACTACAGCTGGAGCTGGATGGATGAATGAGAGTGTTGATGAGTAATAGTATCAAACGCGGTCGTATTGAATGAACGCTGAGACTTAAGGGATCAAGACGACTCGAGTTCCGATCAGAATTGACCGACGATGGCTCCACCGACAGCGCCTCGATCTGGAGACGCGATCTTCAACAGCGTTGAACGAGTGGTTAGTTTTGTTAGTTAATTTTATTTACTCGATTGTTTGTTTCTTGTATTTTTACGAATCTGTTATCGATTGATTTCATTGATTGAGATTGTGGATTTGTGTAGAATGCTGAGCTATTTACGTTGACGTATGGAGCGATCGTGCGGCAACTACTGACGGATCTGGAAGAGGTCGAGGAAGTCAACAAGCAGCTTGATCAGATGTAGTCACTGATGATCGTGTTGTGATATGTTGAGTTTGAGATTTGTGTTGATTAGTTAGGAGTATGAGTTTGATGATGTAATTGTTGATACATGCGAGCAGGGGTTATAACATTGGGATTCGGATGATAGACGAGTTTCTTGCAAAATCCAATGTAGCGAGGTGTGTTGATTTCAAAGAGACTTCTGAAGTGATTGCAAAGGTCTGTTTTGGTAGGATTTATTTTGTTCGAAGCAAATTCAGTATGTTCTAAATTTGTTCACCGCAGAAATTTGTATTACTGTTAACATTGCAAAACCATATGTATGATTAACCCATCTGAGTTCAGTTCCGTCAAGCATTGAAGTGGATTGGTGTATATGATGATTATTCGTATTCATGTCGTGTTTTTGTTTTGTGTATTTAGACAAATGATTTTGGAAATGTTAGGTGATGTTAGTTTTAGTTTAGCTTGAAAGTGTTGGGTCACTTCTCCTTGAAATAGCGTAAAGGTAGACCTGTATCTATATAGTTATCTCGAAGCAGCAACAAATGCCTAACTTTTGCGTGAATTGATGCTGTTCGTGGACAGGTGGGTTTCAAAATGTTCCTGGGAGTCAATGCTTCTGTTACTTACTTGGATAGCGAAGGAACTTGTTGCCGAATTGTATTGGAAGATAATCCGTTGGTAGATTTTGTGGAGCTTCCTGATACATGTCAAGGATTGTATTACTGCAACATACTGAGTGGTGTAATTAGAGGAGCCTTAGAAATGGTAAGTGTATTTTCCTCATTCAAAACTGGTAATTAGTTACACTTGACTGGTTCACTGAGCAGCATGCCACCTTTAGATATCTCATCTGTTCATCAAATTCAAACATTCAGATTTTAAATTACTGGTTTGGAATGAAATTATACAACATGTTGCGGATGGCATAATTGCCTCTTGAAGTGCTTTTAGTTTCCTCTCTTATGAGCTATATTTTTTCGAAGGATGATCTCGAGTTGAATGGGTTATCAAAATGATGAAAACTCTGCATTGTCTTTCTATTGACATGTTTCTACGAAAAAATATTACTGATTTTGACTCAGTGAACCTTACAAAAACAAATTACATATCTTTTTATATTACTTATATACTATGAATTTGCTTTCAGGTGTCCATGAAGACTGAAGTAACCTGGATACGGGATATGCTTCGTGGGGATGACGCGTACGAGTTGCAAGTGAAGCTCATCAAACAGGTTCCGGAGGAGTATCCTTACAAAGATGATGAATAAAACTCCAATGCAGTCAATCAGAACATGGGATGCACCGAGTTAGATGACTATCCAAAATCACATCACAAACAGTTGCACATGTCAACATTCATGGTTCCCATCCATCCGTTTTGGATTAGAAGAGGTAGTTTAAATTGTTATTGCTAGCTGGTTTTGATTTTTTGATTCGGAATGCACAGTGTCAAAAACTCTAGATGTGAATTCGGAGTGGACAGAGATACAATTTACCGAGTATATCATAATCTATTGATTATCTTGTTTTCATTTCAAGTGGCATTGTCAAACAATCAGGTTGGGAGTGACAAGTTTCAGAATATTAAATGAATGGGAATCATATCTTGTGCCCTTGAAAACCGAATCGAATAAAATATTCCCCTACTTAAACAAACGCAATGAAAACCAAGGTCAATTGTTATTGGGCCAGTTCAAAAGTCAATCACGTACTGTTCGGCCCATTCATCGAGGTCATTCGCGTCATATAAATTCTCATCAACAACCAAACCTTTTCAACCTCTCAGACATTTCGACCCCTCAAGAATCTTAAACGCGAGGCCTCCACAGGTATATCACGCTTTCTCTGTCTTTAGTTTATGCTCCGATTAAATCGCCCACGACCGATGCCTCTACTCCATTGCCGATCGCTACTCTTTACAGTCTTCAATTTCGGACCTTTTGTATGTCTAATAAGACCATTGATTGATTTGTTGTTTGTGTTATTATTTCTATATATTTTTGATTTGACTTTTTGAGATATGCAAGATCTTCTCAGATCTGGTTTCTGTATGATCTGAGTTTTTTGAATTGGTAGTTTGGTTGATGATTTTCAGATCTAAATGTGTTTAAATTGGAAAATTATGCACATGTGATTTGAGAAATTTTACTCTGATTCGTTTCAAGCTGGCACCTTTACTACATAATTAATCTGATTGGATATAATAGAGCAATATGCAACTAATTTAACATATGTTTAGTGTCTAATATGGATAAATCTTTATGTTATCTGTGCAGGATTCAATAGTAACCAGTAAATCACTAGTGCTATGGCTAGGTCCAAATTATAATTTGGGGAATTTTCTGTTGTGTGATTTGGGATTTCTTCTAGCTCGGTTATGATTAGTTGTTTTCGTAGTGGCTCGATTGCACTTAATGTTAGTTTGTGTTAATAATTTAGTTTGGGCCTTTACATTCTCGGAATCAGAAGCTTGCTGCATATAACTGTTCACTGTAAAACCTTAATTACTGTTCATAGGGAAGCACTGTAGAATAAAAAAATTGTTTTGTTTAAAATCATTGCTTTGATAAGTTACTGACAGATTTTTTTGGGCCTCTATGTAAGTTAAGTTAGCTTTTATTTTGTTCTTTTTTATCTTTAGTCTTGCATGATCTGACATGAATTATTCTTCTTGCTGTAGGAGCTTTCTGAATAATGGCTGGTAGGCAAGAAAATCCAACAGTCATGCAGAAGTTTAACAGTCACCTACAGCTGAGTTCCAGCTTAACTCAGGAGGGCCAGCCTCGCTTTGGGACTTACCAGAGGCAATTCGCTTATGGCAACTACTCCAATGCTGGACTACAGTACACTGGCTTGTCAGGGACCTCCACATACACCTCACCCATTTTTGTTCAAGCCCCCTCAGAGAAAGGCTTTGTTGGCTTCGCTACTGATTTTTTGATGGGTGGAGTTTCTGCTGCCGTTTCAAAGACAGCTGCTGCCCCAATTGAGCGTGTGAAGCTTCTTATCCAGAACCAAGACGAAATGCTCAAGGCTGGTCGTTTATCTGAGCCATACAAGGGAATTGGTGAATGTTTCAGCAGAACCATCAAAGAAGAGGGTGTTGGGTCCTTGTGGAGGGGAAACACAGCCAATGTCATCAGATACTTTCCAACTCAGGCAAGTCTATTTTCCTTTTAATGGCCTTCTTTTTCGATTACATCAGAGTTATAACTTTATTTTACCTCCGTACAGGCTTTGAACTTTGCATTCAAAGATTACTTTAAGAGTCTGTTTAACTTCAAGAAAGATCGTGATGGTTACTGGCCATGGTTTGCTGGAAACTTGGCATCTGGAGGAGCTGCTGGTGCTTCTTCTCTGCTGTTTGTCTACTCACTGGATTACGCCAGAACTCGTCTAGCTAATGATGCTAAGGCTGCAAAGAAGGGAGGAGGACGGCAGTTTGATGGGTTGGTCGATGTCTACCGTAAGACTCTAAAGTCTGATGGTATTGCTGGGCTATACCGTGGGTTTAACATCTCTTGCGTTGGTATCATTGTCTACCGTGGTCTTTACTTCGGAATGTATGACTCTTTGAAGCCAGCTTTGCCTGCCAAGCTACAGGTTTTCACATTTTCTAAATTTTAAAATTGTTGATATTCTGGTGTCTTTTTTATTCATTATTGGTGGGACAATCAAGATCTATTAAGACTTGATACTTACAATATATCCCCTTGTTATGATTTGCAGGATAGTTTCTTTGCCAGCTTTGCCCTTGGTTGGGTCATTACCAATGGTGCTGGGCTTGCATCTTACCCCATTGATACTGTCCGTAGAAGAATGATGATGACATCTGGTGAGGCTGTGAAGTACCAGAGTTCATTCGATGCATTTGCCCAGATCCTGAAGAACGAGGGTGCTAAGTCTCTCTTCAAGGGTGCTGGTGCCAATATTTTGCGTGCCATTGCCGGAGCTGGTGTGCTTGCCGGTTATGACAAGCTTCAGGTCTTGGTTCTCGGAAAGAAATATGGCTCTGGAGGAGCTTAATTGGGATGAGTGTGACAAGTTACATGGTTTTCAGATGTTGATGAAAATTATTTTTCAGAGATTCGATGCGGCATTTCATGGCAGAGTTTTATTTACATTATGAATAATTTTGAATTAAGATGAGCTGGATAAGATAGCTTGTTTGAAACTATTGTCAGTTTATGTTTGGTTTAGTATTTATCTCCAAAACACAGCATTTTTTTTTCCGTTCCAGTATGTTTATGCCTTCATTCAAGCTTGCAGTGATCTCGTTCTAAGGCTCGCAATGCTCTCTTCCAAACTCAATGAGGTGGTTATTTTGGAGAAGTTAGCTTTCGTTCCAATATAATATCTTTCAAGTTAGCTTGTGGCATTTGTTTATATCAATAGCTAGCTGATTTCTGATATGCTTAAATTGTGAATAAATTCGTCTCTCTTGCATCTTTCAATACAAGGTACTAGTTGCATTAGAATTTAAGGAAGATACTGCCAAAGTATAGTTAAACGCAGTAATCAATACCTGTCAAGCTGTCAATATTGCATAGTCAGCAGTTCTGGTCTCTCACTAGAATACCTCTCCCACCGACTTCCAGCATCCACCGACCTCCTCCGTTTTTGCGTTACTGCAGACCGGATGTTACAGGTCTGGTAGACGTCTAGAGTCGGCTTTGTCTGAGGGTTCAGTGGGCGGTCCAGTTGTCTGTGGCTTTCTCCGACGACGATGGCGGCTGGTTCCCGGATCGGATCTTTCACCGCCGTTTCTCGTCGCCGGTTGCTGTTGCTTTTGTCTTCTGCTGTTTTTCCTAGTTGTTTCGGCTCCCCTTGTTGCTGCATGTTCTGTGTCAGACATGGAGGAGATTGGTGGCTGCTGTTTGTTTGCCGGTTTTGACGGTCCTTTGCGTTTTTGGTTGTTTTTGTGTGCTTCAGTGGTTTTTCTATGTTGTGCTGTCCTTCGGTTGGTGTTTGGTGGCGCAGCCGGTCGTGGTGTGCTGCTGGTCTGTCGGCTGTGGTTCGCTACGGTCGGTCGGCTGCGTTGCAGACGTTGTCTGTTTGGGATGGATTTTCAGCTCGGCTGGTGTTCGGTTCAGCTGTTCGACCGGATATTGTCTGATGGCGGTGCAACGACGGTTGTGGGTTGTCTGTACAGTTTTGATGTTGCTAGTCATTTTTTGAAGTTCCGGTTCCGCTGCATGCAGTTGCGCTGACTGTTAATTTTTTGGTCGATTTTGTTGCTGTTTTCTTCCGGTTTGTGTTTCTGGGGTTGAGTTTCCAGCCGTCAGGGTGGCGGCCGCTTTCTGAGGTGGTGGCGCACCGGTGGTCATTAGGTTGATACGTGGCAGGTTGATATGTGACGGTGCTCCGGGTGATGTTTCACGTGGCTTTTTTTGGTGGCTGATACGTGGTTGTTTCCTTTGGTAGAAACGTGTGTAACAGGCCACGTGGCACTTTTTATGGGTTTGTTTTGGTTTGGACGCGTGGCGTTTCTCTGGATGTTGTTATCCGATGCTTCAATGGACACGTGTCCTTTTCATTTTCAGTTCCACTCTTTAAGCCGGTCATCTGTTCCGGTTCCGTTATCATACCGGTTGGTTCCGTTTGATCCAACTCACATTAGTTCGTGTTCGGTTCTCCTCCGAGAATACTTTTTCAATGTCCATATCAGTTATCTTTTATTATCACATCATTCTCGGAAGCTGATCATTGCGGACGTACTTTACTTTTTCAGTACATTCTATACGTACCGAGGCAAAGTACTCGGTTTAGTTCCTAGTTTATCTTTTTTCAATTTGTTCGGACTAGACTGAGTCAGACTAACTTATGTTAGCCTTTTAAGTCCTCGAGTTGTACGTTTGGCCTTTAGCCTTTAATCAAAAAAAAATACCTGTCAAGCTGTCTGCGTGACAGGAATGTAAAAACAACAGAACATAAGACTTGGCATTTTCCATTACAGATCTACAGATAACCACCAATCTTAATAACACACTTTGAGCATTGTACAGCCTGGAGTTCAAGTTACTGGGTCAATGGATCTTGGACTTTTTGAGACCCAGAACAGTGAGCACAATCCCAATGACATCAAGTCTGTAAGCAACTTTGAAAAGTGACAGCTTGTGGTCATTCCATGGTGGAAACCGGAACCAGAAGTCTATAAGGAAATCACGGCTCATGACAGCCTTCTCATGGCTAAACATGTCAAACGAGAATTTCCCATGGTACCGTCCAAAGCCACTTTCTCCTACTCCGCCAAATGGGAGTGTCTCCGCAATGTACTGCAAGCCACAAGATATTAATATGAGTTTGCAGACTGTTTACTTATTTTAGTAGATAAAGAGGCATACTTGAATAACTGCATCATTGAAGGTAACACTTCCTGATGAGGTTTCGGACAGAATACGCTTCTTCAGCTTATCATCGTTGGTGAATGCGTAAATGGCAAGTGGGCGAGGCCTCGAATTTATCATCTCAATACTGTCTTCAATCTTATCCAACTTCATGAAATCATTACGTAGAATCAACTAAGCTGAACTCTAAACAAATCGCCTCAAATTGAATACAAAGAATATGGGTCTTACAGTTATAATAGGTAGCAATGGACCAAATATCTCGTCCTGCATTAGTGATGACTCTGGTGGCGGATCAACCATTATTGTAGGCTCGATAAACCTGCAGCGATACATATGAACTTTGTAACAATAACCCTTGTTATCACTTGAAGAATGTCATGTGTAAAGGTGTTTTTACAGATTATCTTCACTGAAAGAGCCACCGTGGACAATGGAGGATTTGACTACGGGATCATCCATGAGTTTCCTGAGTCTCGAAAAATGGTTCTTATTGACTATTCTGGCCACCGTGTTAAGCTCTCTTGGATTTTCACCAAACATTTCCTTAATCTGCTTCTTCAACAACTCCACCTGTAAAGTTAAACGTACGTCTGAGTTCTTAGCTCTCTACTTGTCAATGCGAAAAAATGGAAAATTTCATGTAGATATTTACCAGCTCAGTTACATGCTTCTTCTCAACTAGGACATAGTCGACAGCAATGCAAGCCTGGCCTGCGCAGGATCCAAATTTGGCTCCAAGCAATCTATTTACAGCAGTCTGCAGTAATTTCAAAACATTTATGTTACTGAACAAATAAGTAACAATTAATTAAGCTTGGGGAAGTATGTACGACCTTCATGTTCCAAGAACTAGACAAATGATCAAAGACTGCAGGACATTTTCCACCCAGCTCAAGACTCACAGGCGTCAAATGCTTGGCTGCTGCAGACATTACAATTTGCGCAACCTTGGGACTTCCTGATAATCAGTCAACAATGATAAATTTCTAAGACAATATTAGTCCTTTTTTCCTTCTAACACATTGGGAACCAAAACCTAAAATGTACTTACCAGTAAATAGGATCTTGTCCCACTTAAGGTCTAAAAGACGCTTCGCGACTTCTGCATCACCCTGAACGACCTTGACGGCCTTTGGGTCCAAGTAAGCTGGAATAAGTTCAGCTAGAAGGGCAGCTGATGCAGGAGACAGTTCTGATGGCTTAACTACCACAGAGTTCCCAGCAGCTACTGCCCCAATGATGGGTTCAATAGTCAACCCTGAACCGCATAAAATATAGCATTCACTTCAAGAATGGGTAGATACACATCAGACGGACAACGACAACTTGACAATATAAAAAATTATACCAAATGGAAAGTTCCAGGAGGATATAACAAGGACAAGACCAAGAGGCTCAGGGACCGTATGAGCTGTTGTAGGGAATGCAATTGCTGGTAACTTGGCCTGTGACCATAAGCATCAACAATCTTCTCATGAGAGGTGATCATACACATTCGTTTAGGAAAAGCACTATGAAACTAAACGGAAAATAAAATACTGATCAGAATCTAACCTTTGTTGGTGACATCCACTGTTTTAAGGAGCGCAGTGCAACATCAACACCTTTCACCAGAACTCCTATCTGTGTATTCCAAAAAATACTTATAAGAAGAGGTACACAGAAACTGTAGAAATATGAACATTTAATAACACAACCTCATCACGGTAAGCCTCGACATGATGCTTCCCCAAGTCCTTTTTGATTGCCTTGTAAATATCTCCTTCTCGTTCTTCAAGCAGTTTCGCAAGCCCCAAAGCTGAGCTCTCCTCCATGACTCTTCCTTTGTTATCCCAGTCTTGTAGTAATCTCTCAATCCTTTAACTTCAGTTTCCAGCTCTAATTTAGCTCCCTCCAAAACCATTGGATTGCTTACCAGTAAAGTTAGAACTCAAAATTAAATATTCCCCTTGAACTTGCAGCTTCTTATGAAATACGTATTACTCAAATTGAAGTGCTCTATTATTGTAATTCACAATATTCATATATATAACATCAAAAATTGTGGAGTGAGGATGAAGATAATGAGTTGACATATCAATTTAGGTCTAGTTGAGGAATCATAAATGAGTACACCTAATTCTTGTGCATGTAGATTGGGGTCATAATAAGGGCAGTAGGTCATTCAAGCTTACTGCAATTTTACCAATAGCCCTTCTCTTGGGACATCTCCAAGCTGGTTTCTCGTCACTAACTGACAACTCCTAGATGGTCTCCATCGACTTTGGGGGGCTCTACTCTACTGTTTGGATAGATATTGTTCAGATGTAATTTAGTGAAGGTATCTGTAAATACAGCAGCCGTGTCTACGTCTGCATTTAACACAAGCTATGCATATAGTATTTTGCACCATGACAAAAAGGAAGGCCAGAATTTAGGTGGCAAAACGAGTAAGTGCTTTTTAACAAGGTCTACATGGATAAACTACTGGCTCACAATAAATTAAATTGTGCTTTTTCAGAGTTGTCAAGCGCAAGTTATTTATTTCTGCCTGTAATAGATTTAGGAAAATACAACTTAAATTGTCACTCTCCCTGAAGCACATAAAGGCCCGAAGCATCTAGAAATCAATCTTGTTGTACTTTCCAACCATCATAGTTATTCCCTCCTTAAAGATTAAGGTGACCTTGTCCTTCAAGAAAAAGTCACACGATAAATAAAAGGTAAATGCACATGGATAACTAACACATGAAGTTGCGCACTCAACCCAGCGGTGGCCTGAAAAGAAAATACTAGTAATTGCCAGTGTTCAAGGTTCAAACAGGAAAATAAAACAGCAGCCTTCTTTTTAAGCATAGCCGTAACTCAATCAAAAAAATAGCAAAGCTTACTTCTCCTAAAACGGGCAGCTTCTATAACAAGGAAGTTTATCTGGAATCATCTAGTATGTTCAATAAACAATCCGTACTGATTGGAAGCCTAAATGTGAATGAGACAGCTATACATGGATCACACTTGGCCGAACATATGGCTAGCATTGGAAGGCCAAAGAAATTCACTACAAAAAAACGTAATTATTCTGAAACTCATGTATCAAACACAGATGGACGTGTCATAATAATAATCAGGAATGGGCATATCATGACAACTATTGTACATTTAAGAACTAACTACACGAATTAATAAAGTTATGAATTACACATAACTGGAAGCAGCTAACTAACCTTTTGATGCTGGCAATTAGACCACTCATCCACAGGCCTTAGTGTATTTTTTGGGAAAGATGTGAAATTTAGGCATAGCAAATTCACGAAAAATCACACTTTCAGTTGCACTCACGACGAGAAGCAGTTAGGAGACATTTCCGAATTCGCGAACCCTAGCAACCGACGCCAACTGACATTTTCAACAGATGAGGGTATAATCGTCATCGCAAAATAACTTCCCCCACTTGGATATATGTTGATGGGCCTTAAGACCCAATTCTACTAAATAAAAACGATAAAAGGTATTTAAGCAGCACAATTTCTACTAAAAACCAAGCAAAAGATTAACATTTCATCTGTTGCAGGGGAATGTCTTACGTTTCAGAAAACCATAAATCAATTTTTGTAGATTTAGAGATAAGCCACAAAATTTCAACACGTTCGGGCTAATGAAATAGTGGTTGTCAGTTGTCTACTAACGGCAGGAAGCTAGTGATTTTCCCGCAAACGTGGTGGTAACGGACATGATAAGAGTGTATGTAATAGTCACAAGTGCAGGGATAACAAAGGAACCACAGAAGTAGCGTGCATTAAAATTGTCAGAGAAAACAATACATCCTCAAAATAACTAGTACAACTCGACTGGTAGGGTAAATAATTCATCAAAAGCAAGAAATCCTCATTTCATTCAAAACAAGGATTTCTTATATCATCCAAAACAAGAAATACTTTTCCCAAATGACTCAGTGAATCAAAGTCCATACAGGGCTGCAGATAGCAACACCCAGATGAATCCATCAGTATTTTCTCCTCACTGGACTCCTCGATCGATGACTTCGTGGATTCCTGCACATGTAGTAAGTAAAAAAATATAAACAATAGGTCACTATACTTGAGAAAGCATCTGCCGCCAAATAATCTAATCAATTAACATGTAGTCAATGCATGCAAATCTGGGTGGACACAGTTCACAATATCTACACTGAAAATCTTAAAAACTAAAATACCATATTCCGTGTTGGCCATCAACGTAATGGCAACCCATGGTGTGGCACATGAGCATGCAACTGATACTAAGACCAAGATAAAACAAAATATAACAAAAATTGAGTCACACATTAGAGATAAAAAGCAACCTCTTTTTGAATGATCCATTGCTGAAAGCCCAGTCAACATGAATTATTTGCGTCAGCAGCTCAGCCCCATCCATTGTAGAAATCGCAGCTTGTGCTTCCTCAAAGTTTGTGTACTCTATCAAGGCATAACCCTAGGTGAAAGCATTTGGAAAAATCATTGCATGAAAACAACGAGTGAGTGGTATTGTTCAAATCGCAAAGAGTAAACTTCCTCTACAAGATTGGAAAAATATTTCTGATGTAACAATTGCATTCATTCTTGTAGATTTGGGTAAAATGCAGATGCACCTTTAGTTGCGCTTATACTAACACTGATGAAGTGCATCACGAAGGGTTGGAAAACAAACGATAGTTTTTCTGTTAAAGAAAATAAATAAACATATGGGTCTGCAAATCATTTTCTTTAATATAGGGTTTTCAATAACTAGATACAGCATGACTCAAGAATTAATCTTTGTTAAGACTTCTTGCCATGTTGATTAATATTAACAAATAACAACACCACCTTCATTCCAGCATATACAGTTCAAGATCCTTCTAGTGATTTTACAGACTTGAGATTCTGATAGCCCAACACATTATCAAGGTAAAAGTAAAAACATTTATTAACATCAAATTGTCCAGTATATGAAATTCTTACAAGCCAACCAAAGAGCATGCTAGAAACAAAAGGACAGGTAAATTTCACCTTTATAGATCTGTAAAATGGGGAAACTGAAAATAATTGACATAATATGATAATTTTAAGTTACATTATAAAGCATTTACATGTTTTACCGAAGGGATTAATTAATATCTGTCCCACACATGATTCTATAATGAAAACAACATATTAAAATTCATAACTGCAAATAAAATGAAGTAAAAAGGTGAAAAGATTGCAAATCAGAGCCATTTTCACTAAGATGCAAGCTAGCTTACCTTGACAAATCCAGTGCGGCGGTCAAGATTCAAATGCAAACCCTTGACCTCACCAAACTCACCAAATGCATTCTGCAAATCATCTTCTTGGGCTTCTTCATGCACTCCTGTGACCAGAATAATCCATCCTTCAACAGCTACACGCCCATAAAACCAATTAAGATAACACACCAGAAAAATCCATCATCAAAGTTAACATTATGTCAAAAGAGACTTAAAATTAGTTCAAACTCACATCTCTGAGGACCAGGTCCATTATGAGTGTCAAGAGTATCGAAATCCCGACCAGCCAACCTACTCCTCTCTCCCTCCTCACGAAAACCTCTTCCCTTAGTCTTCTTATTGCCATCAGCGAAAAGTGAACTCGCAGCTGCTCCACCAGTAATAGTCGACATGATTCTCGGCTTCTGAGTTGCGAAAGCGTCGACGTCACCAACGGCGTCATCGTCCATCAGATCGTCTTCCTCCGCCTCGAAATCCAGAGTCTCGGCATCTGCGCTCGCCATCGTCGAATCGAATCGCTTATCGTCTCCGTTCGCGTTTCTCAAACTGTTCTAGGTCACAATTGAATGGGCCTGCTGAGCCCCATGGTTTATATATTTCCGTTGGATCCGACCCGTATTCATTTAATTTTATTTCTGAATTAATCTTTTAGCTAAATACCATACTACTCCATTTGTATTTACAAGAAAGCAAAGGTATTCTATTCAATTAAAGTTGTAATTAATTTTTATAATTTTTTAAAATGTACATAAATATTACAGTAAGAAACTAGGAATTTGGAATTGCAAGGTGAAAGTATGGCAACATGCACTTATTCATCAAGCCAT
The DNA here is from genome assembly GCA_006409495.1 of Sedum album. Lineage (NCBI taxonomy): Eukaryota > Viridiplantae > Streptophyta > Magnoliopsida > Saxifragales > Crassulaceae > Sedum > Sedum album. The sequence goes on along the minus strand of QZGG01000147.1, from coordinate 44,672 downwards.
TTCATCTGAGCCCGAGCCACATTTTCATGGAACACCATTATACTTCGGATCGAGATCAAAAATGGCGCTGCTGCGTGCGCCATTTTGAGGTATTCGTCGAACATAGCTAAGATATGAGTCTCCAAGAACTGTGGCTTTCTACGAGAGATGCCTTGCACGTGGCGGATTAAATTCCTGAACTTTCCATCTGCAGGAGGGTATCCTGTGGCTACATAGGATTTTACAACTGTGGAGACTTTCATTTGGAAGCCAGCTGAAGACAAGCCGTTTAGGATGTTCCAAATGGCTGCTGGCTCATCGGGCTCAACTTCATCCCCGGTGACAATGTATTTATATCTGTCTTCTGTAGATTAGCTTCTGGCGTTGTCTTGGAACCATTGGGAGGCACTGCCTGCAATAGACTCATGTTGGTATTTGGGGGCATCCAGGATGAGGTCGATGTTAAACACCTTCAAGGCTTGGAGAGCTTTACCAGGACTGTAAAGCCTCCTTGCTACAGAGATTGATGATGTCTTAACGGAAAGGAGAGTTGTCTCCAATTTGGCCGTTACTCACCCTACGGATTCCACACCTGCATCAAACTTGAATGGTAAGTCCATTATGCAATACATCTAACTTCCAAAAGGTTTTATAAAAACTTGGCGATCATAAACCTGGGAACCCGATCGTAGCAAGAAGTAACACAGTGAGTGTCAATGACAACACATCTGTTATTTTGAGACCCATGAGAACCTGATAGTATGAAAAAAACTTCAGAGCTAAATAGACAAAAAGGTTGTGCTAATGGTGATCTGCTTCAGTCCTTTGTCAGGTTATATAGAGGAGCATAAAGAGATGCAAGCTGAATATATCATGGAAGAGTCTTAGAGAGGGCCAGGCAGCCACAAGGTCTGCTCAGTCAGTCTCTCCAAAAGAATTCCAAGGCTTCAATAGTACCAGAATGAAGTGGTCTAAAGCTATATGTGGAGAAAATGAATACCTACAAAACAAATTAACATTTATGTTAGTTTCAATCCAAGTGAAATATATCTATGGACTCCAAAATTAAAACAATTATTTACCTATAACAAAACTCAATTTGCATGCCCACTTTTCAACATTATTTTAGTATCATGAGGCATTTTCATGGAAAAAGAAGTCACCTACTTCCAAACCATGTTTTTTGACATTATGTGTACCACAATGTCTGAAACAAGACGTTGATTAATTTTCCATCCCTGGTTTGACATTGGGGCAACGTCTCATAAGTCTGTGCTGATGCTTAAAATGTAGTCTTGACGAACTAGTTTTTCAAGTTAGACAAGTCACAGTCATTTGATACATACCAGTGACAAATGGCGTAAGCCACTTCTTTAGCCCTCTAGCTGTAGCCATTAGCCGCAATGGTTAGATGATCCTATTCAAACCCACTGTTTTTGTACTAGCCAATATAAAACAACTACTTTAGGTGGATCATCGGGTCTACCTTTCATCTATACATTCTGCACCAGTACGTAATGGCAGTTTCATCATAGCCCTCATCTTTATCCTTTTGATGCCATTTAGAAATAGTAAGAGAGACAGAAAAACAAACACTATAGATGACTTGGTGGTTTAGTTGGTCCAAAGTCGACACAGAAAACATCATCCTCTGGCATTTCTGGAAGCAAAGCTCCTGATAACAGCCTTGACAAGCTTCAGTTTATTGCAAGTACTTGGATGCTTCACAGAAAACATCATCCTCTGGCATTTCTGTATGAACATCTATCCTGAATCCTGGCAATATATATGGTGACGGAGCTGACAGTTATGATTAGCTTTGCCCACTTTGAATATCCTACTGCTCATCAATGTGAAACAGTTTAACGGGGTACAGATGCAATTTTTACAAAAGTAATGCAGATTTTGATATCCTTTCGGTCAAGGTGGAGAGTAGTGCATAATTGTTGCTCTCGTAGCAGGCACTCATGAAGGCTGCATGAGTCACACGGTCTAAATTTGGATCCTTATCCAACAATCTATGAAGAAATAATGATGCAATTCCCACTTTATTGTCACAGCAAAGCTTTCTTATCAAGGTGTTAACCGTCCTGATCCATAGCTTTTTATCGAGTCTCTCTAAGATTGCCATGGCAACAGCTGGTTCATCTTTTTTGCAATACTCATGTGCTAATGTTAAACGAGTCACTTCACAGGGAGCCAATCCCTTGTCCATCATTGAGTCGTAAAGACGCCTGGCAGAATTTAGCTTGGACTCGCGGCAGAGACCACTGATCACGGCACCATATGAGATACTGTCTGGTACACAACCATGATCCCGCATTTTTTCAAAATACTTCACTGCCAAGATACTCTTTCCATATCTGCTGTAACCTGATACCATTGAGGTATAAGTCTGTTTTGTAGGCAATAACCCAAGGGTAACAGCTTCATTAAACAGCCTTTCACATTCCACCATATTCTTCTGTCTAGAGAAAATGGTAATTAAAGAAGTATATGAGTGTATATCGGGTCTACATCCCAGTTTCAATATCTTGTTAAAGAATGCTAATGAATGCTTTATCTCACCCCGCTTGCAATGCTCATTAAACAAAATGGTGTAGGTCACTTGATCAGCTTGTAAGTCATGCTGAAAAGCTCTCTCAAGCAACTTGTGAGCCTCCATAGCTTTTCCTTTCTTAAACAGACCATCTATCACAGCATTATAAGTGTAAATGTTGGGAAGAAACCCTTCTTTGCTCATATGTTCCAGAAGTTCATATGCTCTGGAAAAATTACTTGATTTACAATGTCCATCTACAATGGTTGTATATGTGTGTGTGTTAGGAACCAAACCCTGCTCTTTCATTCGATTCAACAAAGCCTCCGCACGATTCAATTTTTCTTCTTTGCAGTACCCACTGATCATGGCTGTGTATGTGTAAACATCCGGCTTATAATTATCACTACGAACTAGCTTCAAAAACAGCCTAAAAGCCTTATCTGTCCATCCCTTCTTGCACATTCCATCAATCAACGTAGTGTGTGTATAAACATTCGGCTTCCATCCCTTCCCAACCATCTCTTCAAACATCTGAAAAGCTTGCTTAATACTACCCCTTTTGCACAACCGGTCAATCAAAGCAGTGTAATTTATCAAATTTGCACTCAATCCCATCTCGACGAACCTATCAAAATACATCAACCCTCTACCAAAGCATCCCTTTTCACTAAAAACTCTAATCACCAACGTCAAAGTAGCATTGTCAACTAAATGCCCCCCATCCAACATTTTCGACAACCATCTCTCCGCCTGATCCACCCGGCCCATTCTACAATACGCAATCACCATAACCTTCAAACTAGTCGCATCCGGGGAGACCTTATCAACTCCACCTCTCTCACACATTTCATCAAACACCTTCTCCGCAACTTCAACATGCCCAAACTCACATGCAACCCCAACAATACAATTCAACAGCTTCGTCCCCGGATATAACCCTTGACTTTTCATATCCAAAACCATGCTCACAGCTTCCTTAAATTTCCCTGAAGCTCCAAAATTCCTCACCATACACTCCATCACCTCATTCGCTCTCTCCATATTCCCCTTCTCAACCAAAGCCATCGCTGATACAATGTAGAATCTCATCACATCCCTAAACCTAGAAGAACACTTTGTAGCCCAGTAGAAGAAACTCAAAGCCACCATTGATCCAGCCTCGTCCGCCAGCGCCGCGACAACCACTCCCGCTTGCTCCGGCGAGAGCAGCGACAATGCGTTGTGATCATCCGCATTCATATCAATACTAAATTGTGTGTGTGATGATTTTGAAATGTACGATTGGTGTTGTTTATAGTAGGATGAGCAGACAAGGGAGCAGACGGTTCTAATGACGGACGTGGTTGGAGGAGAGGAGGGGGAGTTGATCTCAGATGGGGTTGAGGAGGAGTGACGGATTGGTACAAAAAGGTGGTGGAAGAAGTCATTCGCGGCGGCGCGTGTGGCGGTTCGTCGGAGGTGGTGAGCAGCCAACGACATCAAACTCTGTAGGAGTTGTGTCGTTTGAGTCAATGCAGCGTCAGCGTGGAAAAGTAATGAGAAGAACAACCTTGAATTGGGCCTGATGCTTATGTTGCAGCCCAAGTAACAGGATTTATTTATCCAAACAAATTGATTTTGAAACACGATGGCTGTTTTATTTTTTTAATTTAATTAATTTAATTTTAGTGAAGAAGAGCTGAACTAGAAAACCCTAGCAAAATCGAGCGAGCTGCTGGTGCTGCGATCTGAAATGGCGAAGGATTGTTTGGTTCGCGTGACCTCCGGCGTGGCCCTCGGCGCAGCTATTGGTGGTTCTTTTGGTACTAATTATCTCCACTTTTAACCCTTTGTACTCTTGAATCGCTGAGAAGTAGCCAACTGAAAAATGGTTCTTGCGCTTTAGAATTGGTAGAAGATCTGTGGCTGATGTTGCTTTGAATTTAAATGCTGCTTCAAAAATGTGTAGAATTACATTTCTTGCTTTTCCATTTATTTATTTATTTATTGTTTTGTGGGATGTCAGTTGCTTGCTAGGGCACTTGATGTTTGGTTGCCATTGGAATTTTATTCAGTTTTTTGGAATTATTTACTTTCTTCAAAGGGTATTATTTTGAACTTTAAGTGAAAAGTGTCCCTTTGTATGATATGGTTTATTTCAGCTTTCTCTTGGTTGTAGTACAGTTAGTAATTTGTATTGTAATTGAGTTGAGTTAGTTTTTATGTGCAGGTGCCGTTTATGGAACTTATGAAGCTATAAGATACAGGGTATAGTTCATATCAATATTGTTTTTTCCCTTTATCATACTGTCGGAATGCATTATGTGCACTATTCCTCATAATTGTTCATAAATGTTCGATTATGAGCATGGTGGACCGGTTTATCTTGTAAGGTTACTTTGTCCTGAAGGGGGATTCATGCAAGTATGGAAGTTCTTTTTTATTGTGGAATACTGGAGCGCATGTGTTCATAAATTATGTTGTCAATTAGTGTAAGATTCTTAGGCGAACTTCAGGCGTTATCCTATTTTTATGTTTGAATTTATATAATAGATCATATATGGATTGAGATGACGCTTAAAGTGTTTGTTTCAGAAGGCAAACTGTGTGCGGTAAATTTCAGTTTTAACATACATATTATGGATGATTTTTGAAGTAAGTGATGTGGGTTAGCTGATTGAGTCCAAATTGTGTATTTTTCTATTCTGCAATTATAGAAGTATGAGAAACTTAAGTCACACAGAATATATTTATAGTTATTTAATTGATATGGAGTTGGTAGCATAGTTTGATCTCTTTAAACTTAAGTCGACAGCTCGTCATTGAAGTTCAGTTTTTGAGTTATTGTTCTTTGTAAAATCATCATATTATTTTAGGATTATGTATCTAGACCCCTGTTATATTATTAGAGTGTGGAAACTTATCAAAACATTTCATGTTCCCCTTTAAGTTTTCTTTTTTGTTTTGACTATGAGCAATGTGTTCCTTGTAATAAATCCAGGTACCAGGACTCCTGAAGATCAGACACGTTGGGCAGACTACAGTTAAGAGTGCAGCTGTTTTCGGACTTTTCTTGGGTGCTGGAAGCTTGTTACATTGCGGAAAGTCTTAATAATTTGTTTTAGAAACAGTTGTGAAGAATGGAAATTTTGAATCGAGAATTGTGTTTGTACGATCTAGGTCCTCACCAGAAGCACAACCCACCGCTGAAGCTAGTATCAAGAATCAATAAACAGGGTTTCCGTAGTGCAGTTACCAGTGAATGGTGTTTTGTTTTATTTTTTCTTATGAGTTACGGAACAGAACAAAGAGCTTGAGAAAAGCAACCTTCAAAGAGATTAGCGACAAGCTTAAAAAACATGTGAATCAATGGCGGCTTGAACTCTTCTGATAAGAATGTGATGGATTATTGGCCCACCAACCTTTTTCCGTTAGTACCAAAATTTCGACAAAGCCAAAAATTAAATTAGAAGAAACACGTGAAAAAATAATAAAAAATTCGGAGAAATATAAAACGCATTAATAATTTGCTCTCTCTGGCGCACTTTGCCTCCTCTTCCTCTTACGGTATAAAAACACCTCCACAGCATCGACCAACTGCAGAAATCCGAAATCGATCGCCACGAAGTTTCTTGTCCTCGTCAATTCCTCCCTTTATTGACATGTCGTCAATCCACCGCCGGCTACTCTCCGCCGACACCGCCACCTCCAACCTCCAGATTCCATTCAAGAAGCTCTCCCCACCAGCCAGATTCGGTGACGCAAGATTCAGGAGCGGAATGATTGTTTTAAAGAACCAATCAGCGCGATCGAAGCCGATACCGGTTTGTGTAAGAGCAAGGCTGGTTCAGTCGGTGACGGATGCTGTGAGATTCGGCGTCGGATCTCGCGGCGAGGAGGGAGAGGGTTTAGGGAGGTGTTTTTATGCGGTTGGAGGTCGGGATCGGGAGGAGGAATTAGGCGATGTTGCAGCGGAGGATGTTGGAACGGGTGGGAGTAAGGTGGAGAGAGATCGGGTGGTGGAGGTAGCGGTTGCGGCTGGATTGACGGTGATGTTTGGCGTGGGGAATCGCGTATTGTATAAGCTTGCTTTGGTTCCGTTGAAGCAGTATCCATTCTTTCTGGCTCAGTTTGCTACATTTGGGTGAGCTTATGATCCTTTTTATCACTGATGATTAATTTTCATGTGAAGTTGATATTGAATGATTCCACTCGTTTTTATTGTTGCAAATCTGAAAGCTTTGGTTGGCGACATTGGTTTTTGACTACTAGTATTAGGTTTAATAAGTTAATCTACACAATGGGAATTTCGAACTTTTAGGAAAAAAGAAAGTACTGTACAGTGTACAATAGTAGCTATCCTGGCCCACTGCCAGTCCATGGTTCTAAAATGAAATGGTCCTACTCCACTCAATGAAAGAATCCATTGGGAACCTCCATTATAACCTTTTTCATCATTCAGGGCACTTGCATAAATGTTTAGTAGAAAATAATTGAACAACATCATATGCAAGAAATGTCACTATTGAAACTTAATGTTTGATAACAATTGCGAGTGCAGCATTTCATGCCATTTTCAGTTCCCCCAACTCTTTTGTCTCATTGATTGTACTACTTTTGTAGAAGCTAAATATTGGTTTTTGTTTCCAGATTGTAGATGTAGACTTGCAGGAACTAATATCATGATGCCATTTTTCTTTGAGAACTGGAACACAATGTCATTTTTCTTTGAGAACTGGAACACTATGTCATCTTTAATAATTCTGATTTCCTTGGCCGTTTTTTCTTTTTGCCAGATATGTAATCGTTTACTTTACTATACTGTATATCCGATACAAAAAAGGTATCATCACGGATGAGATGCTTTCCTTGCCCAAGGCTTCTTTTGTTGTAGTTGGTCTTCTGGAGGCTCTTGGTGCTGCGACTGGGATGGCAGCCGGAGGTGAAATATAAATGGCTACTCTGCTGCTTCCTCCATACTCTGCAGAGTTTATTTGATCTTTTTTTACACATTTCTCTCTATGTTTCCTTACCTCCTGATTGTTTTTTACTTTATGGTTTGTTTTCACTGGAGCAGCAATTCTTTCAGGGGCATCCATTCCAATTTTATCTCAGGTCAGTAAATACAAAACTTGTAATTGCTAGGTACTTCTGGGCCTTCAAAAGATGAGTTATATTTCAAAACCATACTATCAGAAAAAATGTAGCCCAACTTATATTTCGTCGAAACTGATCCTTTAGTGATTCGAATTTTAAATCAAGCAGTTTGAAAATTATTCATGCAAGGAGATACGGTATCTTGCTTGAGAGTTCTAGTTTATATTATTACTGAAAACTATACATATAAATACGGACCCCGATGGGGAGATATTTTACCTTAACACAAATGTTAAACTGTAAAGTTACCTTTTTTTTCTTTCTTTGCAGTCATTCCTTGTGTGGCAAATTCTCCTTTCCGCTATTTTTCTTGGAAGGAGATATAGAGTCAATCAACTTATTGGGTGCTTTCTTGTAGCTGCTGGGGTTATCATTACTGTAGCAAGGTATTTTATCACTGCGATAACTGAAGTGTTTGCAGTCTTATCCGAGAGATAGCTCTTTAAATGATGTGGTTTGTCAACAAGCTTTGTAGATACAGTTCTTTCATCAGGACTAAGATTATGACCAATGGTATTTATCTCTGCTGCAGTGGTTCAAGTGCTGGTTCACTGAAAGATGCAGGAATATTTTGGAGTCTTCTGATGATAACTTCTTTTTTGTTTCAAGCAGCTGACACAGTTTTAAAGGTTCTTATTTTGAATGTATTCATCACATATGTTCACTTTAAAGTTCACTTTAAAGAGGCCATAGCTTGCTACTGATGAGCAACATTGGAATGATGCAGGAAACAATTTTCTTAGATGCTGCACGGAGATTGAAGGTAGTGCACTCATTTAAAGTTGATTAGTTTTGAAAGTTGTACAGTGGAATAGCAAGTATATCATGAAATTAAAAATTAATCATCTGATCTTGTTTATATTAACATTCTGTTTCCCAGATTTTAAATATTGATGCTGTATATATTATATATTGTTCTATGCAAAATAGAGTTATCAGTTACATCACTTTAAGTTCTGCTGGGGATTTATTATAATCCAGCTGCAGGATTTTGACTGCCTGTAGACTGTAGTAACCTTTTCCTGTCTATAAGATGTCCAATATAAATAATCAAACACAAAGCCCAAAAAGTAATTTGATGAATGGATTTTGCACCCTTAAACAATATTTTTCCGTACTTTTAACGACATCAATCTCTTAAATCGTTGACCATATTTCTTTGCAGGGAGGGTCATTGGATCTTTTTGTGGTTAACTCTTTTGGATCTGCCTTCCAAGTAAGTATTGTTTTTTAAACTGCATAAAAGAGCGAGAAACCCGTTCTGTTACGTTGTACGACCTTTTTTTAGATCAAGTCAAATTGAAAGACTACTATCCATGTTTAGTGCAGGCACTATTTATATGCCTTCTCCTCCCTTTTCTATCAAATATGTGGGGAATTCCGTTTAATCAACTGCCGAGCTACCTAAGAGATGGTGCAGCATGCTTTGTGAATATGGGTTCCCTATCCGCGGGTAAGATAAGTCTAATATAACTGTTGTTTTTATTTAGGTCAATGTTCCATTTTCTTTAGTTACAGCCATGACTGCTGGTGCACCTAATCAACCATTTACAATAATTTTCTATACATTTCATTAAATAATTACACACAGATTGATCTTTGATGTTTGTAAATTACCCTGCATGTTAAAGTCATGTCACTTGGTTCATCAACATGAGTAAAAATTACTATGTTTTTGCAGGATGCGATGGAGCACCATTGCTTCCTGTGTTGTTTGTGCTCATGAATATGGGTTACAACATAGCTCTGTTGCATCTTATCAAGATTTCGTCAGCTGTGGTGTCGTGCCTTGCTTCTACAGTTTCAGGTATCTCATTTATGTTCAGTTTGGAAACTTAAAGAACTAATAAGAACATAGTTGTTAGGGTATAAGCCATATAAATCACATCCTGGATTGGACTGGAGTGATGGATTCTGGGTATGGTTTCATGGTTTATGCAGGGGACCTTGAGCAGCACCATACTTCTGAGTTGTCATTTTTCATCTTATAGTTTAGATACTCATGATACGTTTAATTTCAATCTTGCAGTGCCATTATCCATTTATATATTCACTTTGCCTCTACCGTACATCGGAGTTGCATCGTCTCTACCATCAGCATTTGTAGCAGGCGCTGCAGTTCTTGTCATGGGCATGCTAGTGTATGCGTGGACACCGCCAACAGAAACCAGCCGTAGATTTCCCATCAACGGCAACTAAGGCCAATATATTCTGGTCATTATTTTGGCTCAACCTTCTGTATGTGTATCCTTAAGAAAGAGTGTGTAAGCACAATTTTCATAATAAAATAGCAGGGAATTACGAATTTGTTGTTTGAAACTGGGAAACTTGCATATGACAAGGTTATTGGATAGGTGGTATGTATTCTTTGTTTCAGGGGACCTTTGACTGCTCCGACTAACATTATCCATTGATAGTCTGATGCAGTTGAGCACTGGTCCAAAACGATTTTTCTGTCTTATGCAGATACATTACAACAGAAGACCTAGAACAAGCCCTCAGGGAATCCTGGCTGAAGTAGACGCAGATAACGTAAAAACTCTTTCCAATACCTTGTTTTAAAAATATATATACTAGCAGCTCACATTTTAAAATTAATCTTGGTTTGTTGTTTAAATATACTAGCAGCTCAATCATATGTGGAAAAACACTAGACTAAGCGTAAATATATGGGTAATAGGACGAGACCCGAATGTATGGGAAGATCCGTTGAGTTTCAACCCTAATAGGTTGAGGAATGCAAAGATTGATTCAAGAGGGAATGGCTTTGAGTTGATCCCGTTTGGAGCAGGGCGAATAATTTGCACTGGGACACGAATGGGTGTGCACAAGTTTGATGCATTTGCCGGATGGAGCTGGGAAGACGTGAATATGGAGGAGATTTTTGGTCTGGCTTTGCAGAAGAAGGTGCCGCCGGTGGGGATGTTTATGCAGAGCCAAAGTGATGATCAAAGTTGCCATCAAGGCATTGTGGAATGGGAGTCTTGAGTAGTGAAAACTAATGAATATTTTATCTTCCTGTCATTTAGGTACATCATCTGCTTATGTTCAATTTAATAAATAAACATGGTTACTTTATTATAATGCAACTACAAAAAAAATCAGAACTAAACAAAAAAACTCAGAACCAAACAAGAAAAGATGAAATCAGGACAAAACAAAGACTTGGGACGCAAGGGACAAGAAATTTGAACCAAAATCTAAACTTCCTCAGCTGGCTTTGCTACATCTTCATCGCCCTCCGTCTCCCGAGACATTTCCTCTAACGACTTCCCTTTAGATTCAGGCACCAAGAAGGTGCATAAGAATCCCAATGCATTGATACCAGCCAGAACATACAGTGAATTCTGCACCCCAATGCCTGCAGGATATCCGGCATCAGCTTTACTCTTGTCCTGATTTTGTGCAAGATATAAAAACCCAAATGCACCCACAATGGCTCCTAACTTCCCAGCTGCAGCTGAGATACCATGACAGGTTGATCTAAGTCTTGCTGGAAATATCTCAGCAGGGACTACGAAGGTCGTAGCGTTAGGGCCGAAGTTAGCAAAGAAGAAAGTCAGCGAGTAGAGGATTACAAACCCAATCAAGTGCTTCATCCAGTAGTCATACGGGATGGCTATTGCGACCATGAAAACTGTCATGAAGAAAAATCCAATGAGTTGGATGGTGAATCTTCCAATTCTGTCGATTAGCGCTACCGTGACCCAATACCCTGGAACAGTGCTGCATAGGGCGATCAGAGTCTGCGCTCTAGCGATCATGAATACTTCGTGAACGGCATTCATGGTTTTAGCAGCTGGGATCCATCCAATGGCGCTGAATATATCTTTTTGGAACAGATTCTGACTGTAAAATGCTATATCTAGCAAGAACCATGTACTAGTGGTACCTAGCAAATGCCAGCCATGTCGTCGTAGGAACTCTTTGGAAAACAAGCCAAAGGTGTTCGCCGAGGATGTAACAATTTTTTGTACCTTTTGTTCTTCTGATGCTATCTCAACCTGTAACACTTTGGACATGTCAGAGGCTGCTTGACTAGCGTTCTTAGCAACTAGGGCAGTAAATCTAGCGGTCTCCGGCATTTTCATCCTTGAATAAAATGTCATTGCAGCTGGAATGGCTCCAAACATTAGAACGATTCTCCAGACATAATCAGCTTGTGGAGGTGTGGACAATTCAGGACTGACCATATAAGGGGGAGATTTATACATACTGTCGAAAATGGCTGAAACTATAATAGCGAAGATTCCGCCGGTCAGAATCCCAAATCCCTGCATAGCAAACACTGCCGCAATGAAAGCTCCTCTAGTCTTTTTATTGGCATACTCAGACATGATTGTAGCGGAAAGCGGATAATCTCCCCCGATCCCAAATCCCAACCAAAACCTGAAGAAACACAATGTAGTCATCACACTTTTAGCGTCTCTACCAAACGACAAACCAGAAGCCACTGAACAAATCACCATCAACATCAAAGTCATCCCATACACTCTTTTTCTCCCTAACTTATCTCCTAACCATCCGAAAAACAATTGCCCTGCTAAAGTTCCACACAAGGCCACGCCATTGACTGCAGCCGAGACATTTCGGTGGTAAAGTCCCGGGCTTGGGTGAACCTTCAACGTGATAATAAATCCGGCCTAGTAACTTGGTAACCAAGGAAATGCAAAACAGGTCATAAGCGTCGGTGAAGAAGCCCATTCCTGCTATGACTATTGCTGTGAAGTGATACCATTGTGTTTTGGCTGAGTCTAGAGCGTCCAGCACCCTCAGCTTCTGGTGTTGCTCCTGCACCATTCTTTCTGGGAAAAAAAAGAAGGCAAAACAAAACAAATCTCAACCGATGTTTAAAGAGTGGGGCCGGAGTGATTGTTGAGACTGAAAGATTGTGGTGAAGTAAGGATTATTTATAGTAAAGTAATGCAAGTTTAAACCATTGGAATATGCTCTCTACAGTATATTTACGGTTGTGATTTTTTCTTGCCACTCAGTCAAAATCAGTTTTTTTGTAACAAATAAATATGTTAAAAATAGCCATGTATTATATAATTCAATAACGTATATTTATTTAACTCAGGAAGATCAGCAATGATGAAGAACTTACCTTGGGGAAGCAGGCGAAGACTCGTCTGGGGTTGAGCTTAGGATTTTATATGAAAAATACTCCAATTAAGATTACAATAATGAATATATATGATTATAGAAAATTAAATACAACTCATATTTTATTTATACAAGTTGGTATTTCCGGATAAAATGTAGTCGCTTATTTGTGTGATTTATTTGTGCACTTATATAAAGAGAGGACTCTTATTACCAGTATTATTAAACCCGACCCGGCGGGTTGACCCGGTTGACCCGGGTACCTAATCGGGTCGGTTTTCTTATTGACCCAAAAATGCAATTGACCCGGGTTGACCCAACCAATTGAACCGATATTTAATTTTCCAAAAATCTTTTACGTTAAGATTCGAACCCTAGAATCCTTTCAATGCTCTAGAAACTCTAACCACCCAACCTAATTCATTTACTTAACATATTATGAGAATTAAAATTGATAAATATACTTTTAATTTCATTTACTTAACACTTTATAAAAATTAAAATTGATAAATATATTTTTGAATTTGTATATACATTTAATATTATATATTTGATATAAGCATTGACCCCAGGGTCGACCCTTTAACCCATTAACCCAGTGACATAACCGGGTCGACTACCGGGTCGGGTTTCACGACACTGCTTATTACATTTTTTGGTAACCATAAACAAATAAAGATTAAAATGTTGAATACATTCACAAGTAGTCAATATTCAGCTAACGGGAAACATTAATGTATAATTACCAAACTCACAAACAAACCACCCACCAATGTTGGTTTCTCTAGTAAATCTTGAAATTCAAAGAGTCACTTAGCCATCATGACTTTCACAAACTCCTCATAATTAATTTGACCATCACCATCAACATCAGCCTCACGGATCATCTCATCCACCTCCTCATCAGTCAGCTTTTCACCCAAGTTGGTCATCACATGGCGGAGCTCAGCAGCAGAGATGAAACCATTCTGGTCCTTGTCAAACACACGGAAAGCTTCCTTAAGCTCCTCCTCAGAATCTGTGTCCTTCATCTTTCTGGCCATCAAGTTGAGGAACTCAGGGAAATCAATGGTTCCATTTCCATCAGCATCAACCTCGTTGATCATGTCTTGGAGCTCTGCCTCAGTTGGGTTCTGTCCCAGTGATCGCATCACAGTGCCAAGTTCCTTGGTTGTGATACAACCTGAAAAATATTTATGTCAATCAAAATAAACATAAAGATCAATAATAGCAATTAACAAATGTCACTGAATCACACGTCCATAAAAAAAACAGGCATGTATCAAATTGTAAACAACAATTAAAATCATCAGCCAAGTTATCAAACCAGTCCAGCTCAAAACAGCCACCTTGTCCAATTACGTAACACTTAATCCCCAGAACCCTCACAAATCAATCTGACTCCACACAATATCCAAAGAAACCTTGGCTAAAAAGTACGTCTGAATATTACTACTATAACCAAAGCAGAATCAGGCATCGGTGCACATAAATTTACTGTCATCACCTAAACTACGTCTGAATATTAAATGCGATACCTTTTCTCAAAAACAAACAATCGAACTACATCAAATCCTAATCTTACAGCATATCTAATGTTCCCTATCAGCTAGTCCTCATCTCATAAATACACCCATATCCAAACATTTACAATCAATCTAACTTAAAACACTTCCTCCGTGATCAAGTTATATAAAGAGCTAACTTATAAATTAATTCAAATCATATTCATTGCACCATTTCCAGTCGACCAATAGCAAACTGCACTTTTCATTTACATTTATTCAAATCAATCAACTCCACCCTTGATCACATCTCATCATTAATGTTACTAAGATCATCCATCTAACAACACAAATAACCAATCTAAAACAGATCACAAGAATGCAAACACAAATCACATTTCCAAAAAAGCATAAACTAGATCGAAGAATACATACATCTCCAGTCAACAAAGTATCAGCAAAAAAGAAAGCGATCAACACCGATAAGAAATCAAAAAACGTGTAAGAAGATACAAGATTAAGCATTATCCATGTGAAACTTGTAGATCTGAAACTTTTAGGGCAAAGGAAACGGAAATGTAAGAAAGGGATGGGATAGCGATCAAACCATCTCCGTCCTTGTCGAACAGGCTGAAGGCTTCCTTGAACTCGGAGATCTGGTCGTCGGTCAGCTGGTCTGCCATCGTAAACTTGAGAATGGAATCAACGGAGGAGAGAAGACGAACCCGTCGGAAAGTAAGAGGAGAGCTTTTATAGTGGGTGACTAGTGTAGCAATTGAACCGGATGAGAATTTCGATTGAACCGATATTGTTGTTTTTACTATAAGAAAAGAATGTGCAATTTTGGATTGGCTCAATTTCAAGAATGAAATCGATCCCACTGGCTTATGATACAGACACATGGTTGTCAGAGTCAAGGAAATCCGTAGTTTATAAATTGCAAAGCTTACATTGACGCATGAGATACCATACAGATAAGATGGGCTCAGAGTTGCACCATTTTTCGACATGAATGAAATGAGCTAAAAGGGAGGAGTAGTAGTGCAACAAGTTGGGACAAGGAAACTACAAAAAATATGTATATCCTGTGCCTTCCTTAAAAACTTGGCATCAGTTCTTCATATCTTCTTCCGATTTCCAAACAACATTGTCCAGGGAAGTTGATAGATTTTTGTAGAACTGCATCACAACACAATGTATCATAAGCCTGATAATATTTAACAAAAACTGTTTTAACACTGTGGTGTGCAGTTCAATACAGAAAGGAGGGCATGTCATACCTTATGGAACTCTAGAGTGTCTCCTTTTGCTTTCCGGACCTCAACCATGTGAAGCGAAGGTGCCACTTGAAATATCTGAGTGAATGCAAGGTCATGAGAGATTTATATGTGAATTGAACTTAAATTTTAGATGTTGTTAACTTACCTCTGTTGAAATGTTGAGGTTTCCTTTTCTTCCTGCTTTCACGTTTTCTAGTCTCATCTGAGGACAATAGGGAAGAACATATTTGAGTGATCTATGTTTGTTCAAAGCAGATGGGTAAAATATTGTCAGGCAAATACTAAAATACCTTGTAATTCTTCTTCTGCACGTCAAAACCAAGGGGCTTCACGGCCTCTGATATTTTGTTGATGATTTCATCTGCTGGGCATTTCGACGTGAATCTAGTTTCTCTCTTGAACTCCTAGAAAAAATGAATGAACAGATCAAATTGCTGCCAAACATCTTTGATCATGAGGCTTGTATGAAGCTATTGACCTACGAGGTAATGCATAAAAAGGAAAGAAAGCACGAACCTGCTCAGAATCGAACAAGTTTCCTAGATTGAGCCCTCTAGACATGGAAATCAGTTCAAATGCATTCATGGTTACTGGCTGTTCTTCTTCTTTATTCTCCGTCACTTCATATTTCTGCAATAAGGGATTCATGATGTTAAACCGAACAGCTTTGTTAAAAAAGCGAAACCAAAAAATACAAGGAACATTATTTAACTTACTTCTGAATTGCCGAAAACAGCTTCCACATCATCCAAATTGGCATCTTCTTTCTCGTCAAAGACCGGTGCTTTGTAACCTTTCTTAAACCAATCATCTTTCAGAATATCAGGGATAGTGATCCTCTGTGTAAACATAAAATTAATATAAGGACTGGAAGCGAGTAATGGACACTAGCGCAAAATATCATGAAAGCACCAAATGTGCTGAAAGCGTAATTACTAACTGTGTTTGGATTTGGATCCAAAATCTTGGCTAAAAATTTCATGGCACCGAAAGAAAGCCAAGGCGGGCAGGAAAATTCAGCATTAGAGATCTGTCAACGAAAATAAAACTCAATAGAATGTGGATGTATTATCATTAATGAGATTTGATACTCGATAAAAAACAAACCTTTTTGTACAAGTTCATGAGATTAGAGTCGTCAAAAGGCAAGTAACCAGCAAGAAGAACAAAGAGTATCACTCCGCATGACCATACATCAGCAGTTGCTCCATCATAGCCTCTGTCTTCCAGGACCTGAATGGAATGTGCATAATATGGAAATGTAAGCGATACGTGGAGACAGCAACTGGTGAAAAAAAGAGTTAAATGGTTTCATCTATCCTACCTCTGGAGCGACATAATTTGGTGTTCCACATGTTGTGTGAAGCAGTCCATCATCCTGGATATTGAACTTCAGTCAGATGATATGCTTAACAAAGAAAAGGAAAGCTACATTTCTGCAGACCTAATGGAAAAGAGGACTATGAATTGTTTGCTCACACTTACCCTGACTTGTTGAGAAAGAGCACTTAAACCAAAATCGGACACTTTAAGATTTTCAGAAGCATCCAAAAGCAGATTTTCAGGCTGTTGAAAATATTATGGAAAAGTAGAGATTAAACAAAGAAGCTTTCTTACTTCATGAATATTTAACCTGCTTATAATAGTTGATGAGTTAGGTACCTTGAGGTCTCTGTGGAATACGCCCCTGCTATGGCAATAGTCAACAGCATTGATAAGTTGCTGAAAATATTTACGTGCTTCGTCTTCTTTCATTCGCCCGTGATTGACCTTCAAAATTGTGAAGTTCACATCAGAAACAAAACATAAAATGGGAAGTGTGCATACTTATTACTCTCGAACTTTGGTTATAGGTAAATGTAGATTCTGATATGCAGTTGACTTACAATTTTGTCGAAGAGTTCTCCACCAGTCACAAACTCCATCACAATGAAAATTTTAGTCTTGCTTCCCATGACCTAAACACATAAACATTTAAAAGGAAGCTGAGTAATCTTTTGTGTCAGATCAAAGTTCAAACATTGCCATTTGTTTTTCTTAATTTATATGTTTGGGTCTCGTGAAAATATCAGATGAGTATTTAATAAAATGGAACAAGTTAAAGACATTTTCAATTGCTAATTTGAACATTTCATATAAGTATAGAGAAATGAGGGAAACCTCAAATAAGCGAACAACATTTGGATGCTTTATGAGCTTCATTGTCGCTATCTCCCGTCGTATCTGTGGCAAAAAGAAAATGAAATCACATTTTATAAGGCAGAATGAGTTTTTCAATTACCCAATCAATAAACAAAATCAGAAAGTAGACAGAATGGAAAAGGTAACTGTTTGTAGTTTATGTTCATCATTAGTTATTTCCATAACTTGTGTTCATCTCTAAGGTCATAAAACTTGTACATTTGAGAAGCACGACGGAAAAGTAAAAGAAAATAAAGGTGGAATGTTCAGGAGTTTTATGTTGTTAGAATAAGGAAACTAAATTCATTTGAAGCATCTAAACAGCACATAAGCCACGGAGTGAGTAAATAAAAATATACCTGTTCAGCCATCTTATTCTTTAAAACCTTCTCCTTATCAAGAACCTTAATAGCCACAGGTTCCCCAGTCAGAGTATTTCTCGCAAACTTGACTTTAGCAAATGTTCCCTCCCCGATGGTTCGCCCGAGCTCATATTTACCCACGCGACGCTTCACCTTTTGCTGACTCATCTTCCGATCGACTTACAGAATCGTCTTAGTCGAGGTTCTCTCACACCTTTACAGAATCTGTAAAGATACCATCAGACACCAAGTTACTCATATATATTCCAAAAGCACATCAAGATGACATTAAAGCATATGGTAATCAATCAGCTAAAACTAATATGAAAAAAAAAACCCTGACAAATTAGGAACCTACCAAATCCGTACGCATCTAAAAATTTCAGAAAACAAACTCGAGTCTAGAAGAATTCAAACACGGAACATCAAATGCATAGCTAGATACAATTCCACATTCCAACAATTTAACCACATCAGTATTAGTTGAGCAAATTAGACCAGGAAGCATAAAATGAAACAGTAAGTATACCTTTGAGGAAGATGAAAAGGGATGATGCTGAGCTGATGAGAAGTGAAAGCTAATTAAAGAGTAGTAGCAGCAGAAGAGAAAGAGTGAAGAAAAAGAATGGGAGAGGGATATGTTTGAGAATAAGATGAGCTGATGATGATGATAAGTACAAATGAAACGAGCAGAGGATATCACATGAAATAAAAATCACACACTAATCAAGACAAAAACACTTTTCAAATGAATCTTTACCCTCCGTTTGTGAAAGCTACTTTCACATGTGATTGAGTAAGATGGTGAAAAATGATACTGTGGGAGAAGTGAAAAGGCAGAGTAAGGTTGTTGTGCTCCCACCACTGTGTCGTACATTTTGTTCCACCTCTTATCACTTTTTCATATCATTAGTAACATTGAAATCTGTTATTAGTAGTTGATTGCCATTAAGAATGTGATTTCAAAAATGGACTAGTAATTTTAAGCGATGTTAAGTGTTGAATGAAATAATTATTGAGAATTGAATATGCTTTGATATGAGTGGTGACGGGATGAGTGAGTACAGATGAATCACGTGGTATATCAAGTTTGGATTCCAATACGGACCATTAAATGCACACGTTACAAACGTTAAGGGGACCCGGACAGCATACATTCATTTACTAAATTACAAACTGAGTAAGCTATTTCGTTTTTCTATTATTACAATGAGTAGAGAATTTCAGCATCCAAATTGTGTAGTTTTAAAAAAATGAAACTGAGACATCATCATATCTTACCAAAGTGATTTCTATGATTAAAAATAAAACAGGTAGTAGGCTGAGGAAATGACAGCGAGTCGGGTACGTGTTTTGTTACGATGCGCCTGCAAACAATGTGGGGTTCGCTGCATGTTATTCAATTCCCAATTACAAGACAAAACAACCAGCCACACTCGAACATTCTGAAAAAAGTACCATCTTACCTAAGTTACTCCATGCATTTTGTCTTTTACTACACGTCGTCGTACTCACTTATTACAACCACAACGTTGCAACAACGATAACACTGAATGCATAGGTGTCGACTACTTAAAATGCATGGTTGTTAGTTCCCTCGTCTTTTTTATGTTGATGTTCTTGCCTGCCTAACTATGGAGATCTCTGTTTGTATTCTGCAGTTTATATCCAACAAAGGTCGGGCCAACTTGTTCAAAATACCACAAATAATCCACTAGAGATGATAATAATATGATGAATGATTTTGTTGCATGGATTTAATCATACCGACCAATGAAAGGTTCCAATCTAATAATTTCTCCCGATCGACGATGGAGTGTGGAATAGCATAACGTAAAGAATATTCTTTTTCATGTCATCCACAAAGTGGGCGACTTGCGTACCGACTAGTGCGCATTTGGATTTTGCTTGAGTGGCTTATTGAATGCGTGGAAGAAATGTTCTCCGCCGCAGGAAAAATGGCTGGATGACAAGGAAGAGGTGGTTCATGTTGATATGGAGTTGATTGTTAAGGTCGAATCGGAACAGGCTGGCAATGGAAAGGACGTGGCGTCCATATCTGCTTGGATGTTTAAGATTTAATCACAAGAGACAGTGTCACTCTGTCTATTCGAGAATTTATGGTTCAACAAATCTAACAGCATTTATCGTATACAAAAGCATATGAAAAGATTCGGGTCTATCACATAATGCATATTAACTTCTTGCTAATACTCCCTCCGTCCCAATTTGAGTGACCCATTTGAGAATTTTCACGGTTTTTAAGAAAATTAAAAAATGTGAGATAAAAAGTAAGAAAGAGAATGAGTGGGATAAAAAGTATGAAAGAGAGTGTAAATGTATAGGTAAAAAAGTTTCTATTTTAGGAAATGGGAAGATTATTTTGGGACATCCAAAAAGGAAATGGGACACTCATAATGGGACGGAGGGAGTAGTTGAGAAAATTGGTTTTTTCAAAATTGAAAATAATGAATTTTATCGTCTAGCTAGTAGTTGAGTAATTTGAACCGGAAACAACGGGCTGGGCTTTTTACTGGGCCAAGACATCAGGATGGATAATGAGGCCCAGTTAGGTAACCAAACCAACATATTTACTGCACATGCACATGAAGGTCGACCAAAGCCATGACTGCAAGCCTACAAGAGTCGTATTGTATAAGGAAAAATATGAAGTTCCATCATTTTCATCATATAGTATAATAGGATCAGTTAGAAGTTAATGCTGCCAGTAAACTTCTATCAAGGGCTGCCATTTTGGAGCTTTGACTCACCTGTCGAATAATGAAGTTGATTCAAGTTAGCAATATTATATTCTCACTTACTAGGGATCCAAGAATCAGATACAACCTTCTTTCAGCGCTGGAGTTGTCTGCACTCAGCAATACCAAGATCTTGTATGATGAATAATAATTGCCTTCAATATATTGGTTTCTAAGTTGCAGTCGAAAGTGGTACACCCCTTTGATTGCATAAACATCCGACTACTTGAGAGGCTTCATATCCTAAAGTGGGGACAATATAAAGTAGACCAGGATGATTAAGTAATAAACAACACCAACGAATTTTTGATATTCCTTTTTATTTCTCATCAAACGAATGGCAACTTCGTCTGGAAATCCAAGCTATTCTTAGCATGATATTGGGCACGTGTTGTTACATTATCTATTTAACAGTAGTACCTTGGAAGCTCTTATTTGGTTGACTGCCATCCTAAGCGAATCATCTGACAAAATCAGCCGGGAAACTGCCCCTGTGCTCAACCCTAGATACTTGGCCGCATCTGATACAGAGCCATCAACCGCGTGCATCAAGTCCAAGAGAGCTTGCATTCCCTGCAATGGAAAAGTAACCAACATATTCATTGGTTATTCTGTAAGTCTGTAAAGCTACAATCACAACAGCTTCACAACATACCAAAACAAACTTGGGATTCTTTGGTCCTATTTGTGGACCACAGTCCCCTCCTCTGATAGTTGACTTTGCAGGAAGGATTTGAAGTAGCTCTTGTGGTGGGGAATAGGATTCAAGATCAACTTTTTTCCTGACTAACACATTTAAAATAAATCAACTTATTAGTCTGCAGCAAAATAAAATAAAAATGAATAAAAGAGACTCAATTTCTTGCATGCAGATTATGACAGATAACTTGAGTAAAGCATTAGTCACTTAACAACGTCTATGCTACATATTAATTAAAATGTCACAAAACGGCATGATCAGCATATGGTGCGATACATACACTCCTAACCTTTAAGAGCTAACAGCGTCCTAAGCCGTGCTATAGCTGATTCTCTATTCATGTGCTGTGACCTATCCTCGGCAGCCTGCAGAAGAAACACACTAACTTATTACAATACCAGTTGCCAATACTTAAAATAATTAACTTTTAAACTAAATAATGCTCGCAAATGCAATTTCTCGACTGGCACTAACTTATTACATTAATCATACTGATAATTTGGCTTTTTGCAAAAACATTTAACACTTCAATTTCTTGATTGGCAGATGTTTGTAACTAGTGAGTACCTGGGAAACAATGCCAGTAGGGCGGTGCTTAATCCTCACAGCAGTCTCCCTTTTATTCCGATGCTGTCCTCCAGGTCCAGACGCCTTAAACGTATCAATCTCACACTGACTCATCAGCTTCTCTTCAGGCATCCTCAAGTAATCCACAGTCTCATCCTCACTCCCACCAGTCACGGCCTCCGTCGCGTATCCAGAACCTACTGACTTCAAAACCCTAATTCTATCATCAATTCCGTATCTCAATCCCCAATTCCACATCATCCGCCGGGACGGCACGGACGAAGCAATCGAAACCGTACATCTGAAAAGACTAGGGCGTATGTTTAATTGAAGTGATATCGGAGCGACGAGAGAGCGGAGGGGCTTCGAAAATGCGATTAGGGATTTCGAACAGGAAGATGAAGACATGTTGCTGCAACCGGCAGCCCCAGAAACGCATCGCTTGGATATCAATTTATTTTATTTTATTTCCATATTAATATTTTAATAAATATTAAAAAAATGTAAAGTGTGTACCGAGAGTGCCGAATCCCATTCGTATTACTACAAGCCAACTTCACCGACTGGTTACTTTTTTTATAGTTACACCTAGAAAGTTTGCTGGCATAAGCATTAAATGCAACGCCGCTTTGCCTATAAATTGACACAACGGTTATTTCAAAACTCCACACACACCGAAACCGCCGCTAATCGAACAAAACGATGTCATCCTCGTGCCTCACTTTCATTCTTCTCCTCGCATCTTCTCTACTTCTCGCGGCGGCTCAGTCACCTACCGTCTCACCGTCGCTTCCCCCGACGGATGCAGGGACGGATTGCACAACGCTGCTGTTCGGCGCGGCGGATTGCTTGACTTATGTTGAGGAAGGGAGTAATTTGACGACTCCTGATAAGGCGTGTTGTCCGGAACTGGCGACGCTGGTGAATACAAATCCGATCTGTTTGTGTGAGTTGCTGAACAAGGGTGGGAATAGCTTAGGGATTGCTATTGATTTGAAGAGGGCTATGAATCTTCCGGCTGCTTGTAAAGTTCAGACTCCTGACCCTAGCTTGTGCTCACGTAAGCCCTAATTTTGTTTCTATCTACTGTGTAATGTATTTACTTTGTTTCATCTTGCATTTTAATAAGTATTGAGTTTAAGTACGCAGAAGTATGATTGGAAACTGGACAGTGTTCAAACTCAAATTGAAATGAATCTTAATAGTGATAGCTGAAGCATAAGACCTCATGCTTGTGTGAATCTTTATATAATCCGTTGTTAGTGAACAAAGGGCGTTTTCTCACTGAGATTTTAAAGGTGATAGCTGAAGCAAATACGTATTATAAAGAACTATGAAAGTGTAGTTGAATGAGATGTAAATGCTGATGCAAAAACGAGGAGCTTTGTAAGGGGAAAGTTTGTCAATTAGATGTGCATTGTTTTTAATGGTGGCAAGTGTTGATTCTTGATGCGTGGAGTTGGTGTTGTTGGGGATAGGAAGGTGTTATGTAGTTGGATTTAGTATTTTCAATTATGGGGGTATTTATTGATAATTTGTTATGGCAACGGTTGCTGTAATTTATGCTTCAAGATGTGTTTGAAGGCAAGCTGTCATATATAAGTTTCATCTTTCTTGTTGTGGCCATTAATGAAAGTGCTTATTTTTAGCAGTCCAGCTCTCATAGTCTCATGTGTCTCTCATTAACATAGAACTTTATAGATGTGAATATATTTAAAGCACACGAGTGTCACGGAAGTTGCTTAATATTCATTGAGAACTTCTTCGACTAGTTGTTGCACCTTTCCTGAATTTGAACATGCGATTTTCTTGCAGTGATTAATGGTGGCCCAACTGGAGCTCCCACCTCATCACCTACAGGTAACACCCGCAACCCAGATCTCGTAGTCAATAAAACCTGTATCAGTTATTAAATTAAGCTGGTGTTGATTGACGTTCACATGTAGTGTCTTTTCTTAAAAAGTACATTTATGACAAGTGAATCTGTTCAATGCGGCGCAGATGGGCTACCTCCTACAGAAGCGGTGATTCCACCTACATCAGTGAACAATGACAATGGTGCTGCAGCGATTGGCACTTCCACTGCAAGCTTGGTTATGGCTCTTGCGGCAACAGCTGCATTTTCATGCAGTATGTTCTGAGTTGGTTTAGTAGCAAATAATGTACCACGTCCGATGACGCTTGTTATTCTTCTGTTTTAGCTTTGGGCATGTATTCTTAGCAGGGCCCCATGGTTGCTTTTGCTAATTAATTTATTTCTTAACTTATTAATCTAAACCAGAGACCTTATTTCCCACGGCCCAATATATATTTCACTTACAAATTCCATCAGAGCATAATGACGAAAGTACCCTTAGGCTTGGCGCGCACATTCCACATGAAGTAACTACCATCAACAGCAACGACGACCTCAAAATCCAAACTCTCCTCATCAGCCGAAGCCCGAAAATGGACACCTCGCCGTCGCTCATCCTCTTCATTTCTCTACTGTTAAGCTCCGTCGCGGTCCCGACTTCCGCAACCAATCAATCATCGCATAGAGTGTCGGCGATGTTTGTGTTGGGAGATTCTTCAGTGGATTGCAGTGACAACACACTGTTTTACTCACTCCTCCATCGCAATCGCTCACTCTTCCCCTGCAACGCCTCCGATTCCTCTCTTGTTCCATACCTCTTAGGTTACTATTTTCATTATCACCCAATTAGATAGGGTTAGTTGATTCTTCTGAATTGTTTGAATTATTTATTTTTGGCAGCTGAGAAGATGGGGCTGGAGCAGATGCAGACATTCTACAGTCTCAATGGATCAATCAGTGGAATGTTAAAGGGAGTAAATTTTGGTGCAGCACAAGCCACCATTATCAACTCTGGAAGGAGTAGTCTGCAGTCACTCAGCCAACAGTTACGTCAAGTGATGGACACTTTTCAGTTTATGCAGTTACACCTTGGCGAAGAGGCTGCTCGAAATCTGATTACATCTTTCATATTTTACGTGTCGTTTGGAAAAGATGATTATACAGATATATTCTTGAGCAACTCTTCGGGGATAATGTTGAAGGGTGGTTTAGAGTTTGCTCGTATTTTGGTTAATCAAGTGATGGGTTCTTTGAGGAATTTGTACCGGGCTGATGTTAGGAAGATTGTGGTCATGGGGATCTTGCCATTGGGATGTGCACCACGGATTATGTGGTACTGGAGGAATGTGACTCGGGATGTTGGTGGTGGGTGCGTGGATGAGGTGAATGATTTAATAGTGGCTTATAATAATTTGTTGGAGAACAATTTGGCTGAATTTAGGATAAAGTTCCCTGATGCTCGAATAGTGTTCTGCGATGTGTATCGTGTGGTTTTGGACATTGTAACTCGCCCGATGAGCTATGGTGAGAAACGATTTAATTTGAACATTCCCATGTAAGCTATTCTAACAAATATAAATACAAATTGGTTTCTGATTACAGGATTTGAAGATGTCAAGACAGCATGTTGTGGCCTAGGTTGGCATGGAGCCGCGATTGGCTGTCTTTCCATTGAAACAACTTGCAATCGAAGCGCAACACATGTATGGTGGGATTTCTACAACCCAACTGTTGCAGTCAATACCTTGCTGGCAGATTCAGCCTGGTCTGGTAAACCCATTCCTAACATTTGCCGCCCATTAAGCATTCGTGAACTAGTGTCGGCTTGAATGATGACTGTATGTATATGTCTGAAACACATACAATCGAGTGAAACACAGGCAGGTGTATAGAATAATAGAAAGAATACATAAAAGTTTAATAAAACACTTTATGTTGGAAGGGGTTTTTCTTATGGATAGAAGCTGTGAGTTTATATTGTTATGTTTTCGTATCCAGGAATGGTGAACAACAAGCGTTTTCCAAATATGGAATAATGGATACTAGAGGTTGAAGCTTCCTTTCAGCCTCAGCCATTTAAATTTTGAAGGCTCCAAACTGAGTCTCAAATCAAAAAGGATACGATTCACAACAATCCCATGGTTTATGGCCATTTTCACAGATGATTTTAAAAAAAGAGAGTAAAAGAACATTCACACATGACATACCATCATTCACTGTCACAGTCGCCTGCTTTTATTTACAGTTGAAAGGTACAGTCTGAGGAGGAGACTGGCTCCAGTGCTGAGTTTTGTTCAAGTAGAAAATATCCCAGTACCTGTAATAAATAATCAAGTTCTACACGGTCATTTCTTCTGTAACAAGCTTCAGGAGTAATACATGGGGCTATCTTCTACATGATTTAGCAGACCAAAACTGAAAAGTTTTTATGACAACTTTTTAAATGGCACATAACTAGTCATCTGAAGGCCAATCCATCTCCCATGCAAGGGGATACAACAATTAAAGAACAAGATAACATTCCGGGAATCACGGCTTAGCTTGCCTAAGTACAAGTCGAAAAGAAAGACATCTAAAGATTTCTTTCCTCTTTTACAAAAGGTTACATATATATGTGATGAACTGAACCCTGCTAACTTGTTTTATACTATGTAACAGTCCCTCGAACGATTCCTCGCACATCTTAATTTCGACATCATCTACTTGGTGGCTCTAGCTCATCAAAGAAGAGGCTGGTCGAGCAAAAATGAGTGTTGTGGGGCAACATCGATTGCTCTGAAATTCTTTTAAGATTTGATGAAGGGAATTTTAAATCAGGAAACTCACACAATATGCGGAGCTGAATAACTAGTAGTAAATGATCTGATGTTACACATCATCTGCAACTCTCCGGTAAAAGAGAACATAAGCAGCTGAAGACTTGATTTTGTCCTCATTGATAGGATAAACACCACTGTCATCAAAATCATACCATTGATGGCCTCCATGCTGAAAATGAGAAAAAAAGAAAAAAAAGATCAAGCCAAGATATGGACTCTAGTCAAAGTATGTATCCACCGCATTCAGTCCATGTGAATAAGGAAGGAATCATTCAAAATAAGAGCAATGGTTTTAAATTACTTTTTTGTAAACCGGAAAATATTTAAAATTTGGCAAGTCAACTGTGATTTGGAAGTGTTGACAAGAGAAACATTGCTTAAAACTCAACATCCAAATGACACAAGTTCTGTTTTTTTTCTATTTTGTACAAGGACCAGATGTGTGACGAGCAGTTAAATGTCAGTTGTCGAATTCTAAAATCTAATATTAATTTACAACAAACATAAAAATGAAGCAACAAAGTCTTTTAGCAGCCAACATATAAAATCACTTACGTGGACATAAGCAGTATAGTGACCTCCACCCATGCTTCCATAGTGATTGCTGATCGCATAAAGCATGTACTGCGTTGAAATTCCACCATTATTGTATGCTATGTGACTTGACAAATCAAGGTTATCAATTGGGAAGTCCACGTAAGTTTCCAGCTTATTTTTTGTATAGCGGCTGTACGAGAACCTCTTTAGGTGAATAACGAGAATCTCAGGCAGCCTCCAAAGGTCCAGTTTTTTACTTGCTTGACGGTGCTCCTTGCATCCAGGACAGTACCTAAAGCAGTGTGTTAGTGGATGGAAAGTTTGAGAGTCCACAAGCAATATAAATGTTTAAGCAAGAAGCTATTTAATAATTATTTAATGCCTAAATTAAGATGCAGGTATCTGTATGTCCAGAGTCCAGACTTCAGAGTTATTTACACGTAACAATTAAAATACTGGAAATATATAAATGGTGACAACATCAAATAGGCATAACAAAGGTGATATACAAACGCCAGTAACTATAGTGAATGAAGGGTGTGCATACTAACCACATGTCCTCTGGCCCAAGAGGCTCTTCCTTTAAAAAAGCTTCCAGGCAGTTATACAGAGACACCGATTCTTGAGTGCTTTTTCGCTAAAAAGTTACACTTAAATATCTCAGGAAGCTGGTTGAGTGGTCGCATATCATATCGCTCTAATAGTCTCCCAGGCCAAGATACAAGTACGTAGCATCGTTTGTCAGCGCCAATTTCAGAAATGCACTCGGTCATGTCTATTTTTTTGTCACTCGCAGTTCCTTTTTCATCTGTCAATAAGAACTGTAATTCAGGGTCTGATGGATACTCTGTCTCTTTCTGTTTATTATCAAAATCCATAGCTAAATCAGTATACAGATCCATAGCATCCTCTATCTCCATATTGTCTTCAAGATCATTTGTTAATGAGGTGCTACAGCCACTCAATCCATTTTCACTGATTACAATGAAGGGCTTCAGTAATTCCAAGTATGCGCGACTGATTTCAGATCCACTTGCACCACTTCGCATCGTGCTTACGAGAGGTGCCCCAAAAACTTTCCAGGAAGGTGTCAATCTTCCGTGGAAATAAGACCTGCCAGTGCAACATAGGGTCAGAATAAGCAACCATATACTGAGCCATTGATTCAAAAAGTCATCCACGTGTTGAATCTATGATTATGGCCACTGAGTGATGTGCCGGAAATACAAGGAGAAAACGAAGATCCATATTAGTTTCATGGTTCATGAAGTAAATGTGTCTCGTTAGAATAATGGACGCATCACGCTACTTGATGTACTGTGAATCCCAGTTTTTTGATGCAAGGCTATGCTCATCTTTATCAAGTAGAAAAACATACATATTTGAAAAATAATTGCAGCCATCCTATATTTAATGATTTTTACTAACTCAAATAGTGGTTAAATATGGTTGGCACAGGTTAAAACTTACACACAAAGCTACAAAAGAGTGTCTAAACTCTAAACCAAATAAAGCATTTACTAAAATGAATACCGAACTTACGCATCAGATTGCTGGTGCATGAAAACAACTAAGTGGTCCTTTTCTGCATCCTTGGGTAATCGGTATGCAACTAAACGATCACAGTCTCTAATCAAAGAAAGCGAATCAAATGGATCCTCCAAAAACCGAATAATGCGATTGTTGTATATCTGTATACAAACTTTACAGAGTAAGTTCTTTATGCAGAATCTTGAGGATAATACATACATGAATCAAATTAAAATCACCATACTCAGAAGCATTGTATATATGGTACAAACCTCAGCAACCAGTAAACTCTCGTCAGTACCTAGAGAACAAGCACTGCTAAGCGCCTGAATGAGATCTGCACATTTCCCAGACTTTGGCACTGTAACAGTACATGGTAATGGGGTGGCACTACCATCGGTAGCCAAGACAGTTAGAGTCATTGTCCTTGTTGTGGTTGACGGTAGGGGTAATGACAAATACATGAATGGATCAAATGTTATGGACACCTTTTTGCAAATTGGGCAAACTAAGGTGGATTTGTATTGACCCTGTGAAGGTGCAACAAAAAGGAGTGTTAAAGAAATTCATAGGCCTTTTTTCACTGATAGTAATGTAAATTTAATTGGTTGGTAAATAAGGTGATTTCAATACATTTATTCCAATAATAATCTTCAACAGTAAGAATCAATAGTTTTATTTCCATATTTATGAAGCTTGAGTACAAACAAATACGTCTGGTCCAGTCCTTATCTTAATTGACCTTCAACAATTGATATGGTTTGAACTTTTCAGAACAGTTTCATACATTTTCAAGTTACTAAGCAGTTCATAATCACGACTAGGAGATGTTTTCCTAATATTGTCAATCGTTCTTGGTTGCACGACCCTCAAGGATTTACGCAAGTTACATTTCTCTATCAGAATATATTGAAGACATGACTTAAATAAACTCAAAGTGTGTAATAATAAGAGTATGAAACTCACTTGGCACACATCAACTATAATAGAATCATTACGAGCCAGATGGTTTTGCCAATATTCATCAGCAACCTCTTCGTCTGGCCGATTATCTCCATCTTTGACTTCTGCATATGGTTTACACTTAACACGGTTCAAATCTTCATGGAGTCCGTCTAAGAGAAAAGCAAGGAGCTCCTGAAGAAAACTTATGTTATTCTGCTCAGAAGTAAACAAAATTAATATATATAATCAAGAATAACTGACTTGTGAATCATGTTGGTTAAAACCACTGAACTGAGGAGCAAATCGAGCCAGCTTAGACTTGAATAACCGCGGTGCCACAGGACTTGCTCCAGGAGCCCATAACATTCTGATGAGATCTCCAAATGCTAAAGCAATTTCGCCCTGATAGCAAGACACAATATAAGACGCTGTCAATGTAAGAGGTCATCCTTTTATGTACGAAGCAACCTCGATAAGTTTAAAATTCAATTATAGTCCAAGGTTCTAACATTGAAAAACATTTAGCTTAGTTAAATGAGTTGATCATATAGTGTTTGAATAAAATTCACTTACATCCATGCCCAATGGGTTTTCGTGATTTATTTCCTTGAGGTAATCTCCAAGAAAATAATCAACTAGCTTCGGAGTGTGAGCAAGGCATTGGACTGCACTGTTCATAAAACAGGTATTCCCTAGATTCTGTAACCCAGTCAATCCCAAAGCTCCAGACTCGCATAAACCACCATTACTGATGCTCAATACCAGCTCATCTTTCTTTCCATTAGTTGATTTCATGTCTGATAAACCATAGACTTGCAGTTCCAAGAGGAGCTGAACACAAGAATGATTAGCTGATGCAATAAGAAACTCAGCGAGAAGTTCCAATTAAATGTTCTGATTCTAAATACCTCCTGATCAGACTGTTTCTGATTGTCTGTCAGAGGATTACTTTTATTGTACGTGAAGTACAATGTTAACTGCCCAGAGAAGTCCCAAATGCGTAACTGGACAAAAAATGTAAGTCAGCCACCTCATAATCAACACTTACATAAAGCAATTACTGAGTTACTAAAGTTGTAATAATGTCTTACCAACTCGGGCTCTACATTAAATATCTTGCAAGCCCTTTTAAAAAGTTCGGTCGAATTGTCCTGCAAAGTCAAGCAAACATAAGTGGCTAATACATAATCAAGTCTAGTACAGAGTTGGAATGAATAATTATTATTTTTGCACAGAGTTGGCAAGACACATATCCTCAAATTAATCATGAACCTCTTGAAATCAGGTCTAGCATAAATGGCATAGAAAATCTGCGAGATCTGCAAAGGGGGCAGATTAAGGGGATAAAAAGTTGAATGCTGAGGCATGAATGCAAATCTGGCTTCATATAAATCAGAAACTTTTCATATAAGGCAAGTCAAAGGTATGAAAACACAAGGTACCTCGTCACACCGCAAATATTATTGATAACAAAAAATTATTTCTTTCTAGAACATGAACAGTGCAGCCACATTAGGCCAGTAACTAGGTACCATGACGGAAGGAATATAAGACTGACTGAAGATAGATGCTCGACCAGCTTGATTATCGAATCCATTACATTTGTGTCAGGGTTCTGTTTTGTTAATGATATATAAATATATCAGTTGACATCATTTTAGCAAAGACAACAAATCTTCTCACAGGATATATGTGGTGTCGAGAAGAAAAATATGACTAAATCTAATTAATTGATAATCCTGATCAGGATTAACTATTACATTAGTCATGAACAAATGGGACGTGCATAAGTAGAAATTCGGTAAATTGCTATATTACCAAAAATTACTAAACCAGAGACCCACCACATAATATTAGCAGCATTCATAGACTAGAGATTTAGGTAGGCAATCTAATATGTAAGCCAAGCTATAACAACGTTAACTGATCCTTATTTGAGGGAGGTGATGACTTATAGGTCCAAGTATGTATCAGTATGAAAAAGTTGTTTATTATTCAAAATTGATTTTCAACACACTGTTCCTATCATCTCATTTAAGATGTTCCTATATTAAAAAACTCCACAAAGCTGAATATTGAGAGAATGCAGATATCAACACTGTTTTTAAGTTTCCGTGTTTGCGAGTTTTCATATAAGACACTATAATAATGTAAACTAAAAATCAACTTCCAGACTCCACAGTATATGTGGTCAATTTGTCTAATGATATTAGAGGTGAGAGTTTCAGCCATGATACTCCCTTACTCGGAGGGATTCAATAATAAAACAGAATATAGAGAGTGGATCACAATCAAAAAATAACAAAGTAAATGCCGCAGATCCATATGCATCCCTCATATCCATGGTCATAAACTATGCAGGTAACTAGATAGAGCGAGACAACTTTAATCACAATGAGACATATTTATTATTTAATGATTAACCACATTATAAATCATCAAATATTAGCTCTGTAATACTGAAGATCATGTCAAATGCATTGCCGAAATAAATGATATATGGTAAGTATGCCAGTAAAAAGAGAGCTGACCCTTTTACTTATTTTCAGAGCCAGTGAGTCTTTCAACACAGATAGCCTGAGCTGTAAGGGATAGACATCTGACATATCATCTTCTGCGGCCGAGAAGCTCCTGCGGTGTTTTTTTGCTGATTTCGTATCACTATGCCTGCATCAGATAAGGATTCGATGACACTTAAGCATGTGACCTCGTTTTAGAACACAAATACTTTTAAAAGGGTCAGCTCAGGTTAAAAAAGAGCGCTGACAAAAATTCTTCCAAATCCAAAGTCAACCATGTATACATCAACAAACTCACCATTTGAGAGCACATAACCACATTTCTCCGGAAACCAACGCAAAGTCTCGACCCGAAACAGCAGCCTCAGCAGACTCATTATTCTGCTTACTCTCCTCTTCTTTCCTCAAACAAACAACCAGATCTGAATTAAATATACTGTTAATAATCTTTATAGGACCTGCATATCCTGATCCAGCAGATGCCAAGTAAATGACCCCTCTCTTTCCCTCATCCACATCAGCCTCTGTACATCCCTGTTGAGCCTCCTTCCACCATCTACAATCAATCAATTGAAATCAATAAAACTCAAAATCTTGTAGGTTCCTAAATTACATCCATCCACAAGCCCTAACCCTAAATTCACTCAAAAAGCATACATACCAGTCTAACCACCACGCATTCAATCAAACGCACCAAATCCCTAAACTAATCACGCAAATGAACTCCACCAAATCGAATCAGGCATTGATTAAAAAGAATTAAACAGACGAAGAGAGGAATAGGAGTACCTGTAGGGGACGAAGTAGACTTGTTGCTTTCCGCTGTCGTCGGCGGGAGATACTAACGGTTGATTAAGAGACAAAGAATTAGAAGAGTCGGAGAGATCTTCGGAGGTGACCTCGTCCATCAAGCCGACTGAGGCGCGTTTTCTATAAATGGAAAAGAATGCAGATCGATTGATTCGCTGTGCGCATGAGACGGCGACGACGACGCGGCGCGCTGGCAGCGGGCAATTGAAGATTTCTAGAGACGAGGCAAAAAGGTAAGATGGCCAGTTCGGATTTGATTGATTTTGCTGCTGAGAAATGAGTGGAGATTTTCTGCAGCCTCCGGACTATAAACTATGGTATTTTCTGTGTAATATAAATTACATACTCCCTCCGTCCCATTTTGAGTGTCTCATTTGATAACTTTCACGATTTTTAAAAAATTAAAAAATATGAGATAAAAAGTAAGAAAGATAATGAGTGAGATGAAAAATATGAAAGATGAGATAAATGTAGAGGTAAAAAAATTTCTATTTGTTCTAATGGACAGAGGGAGTACTACTTAATATTTGTTCTAAGGAAATGCGGCCCAGTGAAGTAATATTCTTTTTTGAAATTAATTCAGACAGTCTATGCATTCTAATTCGGACAAGACAACAATATAATAAAGACTGCTCTAGTGTATGACTGTGGTGGTGACCTTCACTTACCGGCCCAATTCTCATTTTTACGTAAATCAGTCAGACCCCTGAAGTCCTAATCCGCGCTTCAGGTAACTTTTTTCATTCAAAAATGAATGTCACCACAATCTTGGCATTTCCCAAAGAATTCTGCCCATAATAAGGTCTCACTCGACTCTCCGCATACCGAGTCGTATAAAACCCTATCACATGAATGATGCATTAAGTCATACTTCCGATTTTGTTAGAATGAAGCTTCAAGTTGTACTGGCCGTGCTCTCTTTGTCCTTTCTTGTCTCTCGAGGTATATATGGAAAAGTCCGCGTTCAAATAACCAACAGTCTAACTCCGCCGCGAAGCATGGACGTCCATTGCCAGTCTAAAGATGACGACTTGGGTTACCACATAGTGAAATCACAAGAAAACATAAGCTGGTCGTTCTCGCCTAACTTTTGGGGGACGACATTGTTTTGGTGTGAGGTTGAGTGGGATGGCGTTTCGACTTGGGTCCATTTTGATGCTTATAATCAACATAGAGATGGTGCACGATGCCATAGAAATTGTCGATGGTCGGTCACCGGGGATGGACTTTTGCTCGGATACGATGAAACGCACGAGGATTGGCAAATATTTCACTGGCATCATTGATATGAGGATGCATTTTCTATTGCAACTTTTGAACACATAATGACTAAGAGCTTTCATGAATAAGAGCTTGAGAAAAATTGTAATAACTGACTTGAATGTCTAATTTTCCTAATCAATAATCCATTTGACGATACTAGACGATATGTTGGAGCAGATTCATTTGGCGACACTCCAACATATTTAGGATATGTTACCTCAAGCGTTAAACACATGACATGCTAGAAACAGGCACTTATGTTTCAACACTACATATGAGTTGTCAACAAAACTTTGTTTAATCGTCTCCTAAGAGAACTTAAAATATGTTTTAATAAGAAGGTTTGGTTGATAATCAAATATTTAACAACTCTAAGAATCAATCGTTTAGGTGCATACACAAAATGAATGATTTTAGTAATTTGTCTGTATACAAACAGTTTTGCATACTAATTTAGGGTAAATTTGGGCTCTGGTAAAAATTAGGGTGAGGCCCATGGGAATATTATAAAAACTCGGCCCACAGGAGTTTTACAATGGGCTCGGCCCACTAGCACTTAATCACATGTTCTTCTGAGCGGGAAATCGAACGCCT
The DNA here is from genome assembly GCA_006409495.1 of Sedum album. Lineage (NCBI taxonomy): Eukaryota > Viridiplantae > Streptophyta > Magnoliopsida > Saxifragales > Crassulaceae > Sedum > Sedum album. The sequence goes on along the minus strand of QZGG01000147.1, from coordinate 9,683 downwards.
GTGTTGCGAAAGGATTTTGAGCAATGTTTTTAAAACCGAACCGACCCGTGACCCGGCGAGGTTGGTGGGTCACTGGGTTAATGGGTCAACCGGGTCGACCCGTGGGTCAATGCATATTATGATGTAATTATATTTAAATAGATTATGAATTTAAAATATGATATATTTATTAATAAAAATACTATATATTGTGTTTACTTATTTTTATCAAGCATATAAGTCATAATTTATTAGGTTAAATATGAGATTGTAATGAAAACAAGTCAAAATATATTTTTTCTTTATTTAAATTCTCAAAACTTTACTTTTTTTTATAAAAATGGGTCAACCACCGGGTCACCCGGTCCGGGTCAACCGGGTCACCGGTTCTTGACCGGGTTTGACCGGGTTTAATGCATAAACGGGTCAACATGTGAACCGACCCGGTTGGACCACCGGGTCCGGGTCAACCCGGGTCAACCCGCCGGGTCGGGTCGGGTTTTAAAACACTGATTTTGAGATTAGGGTTTCATGATCTGTCGGAAAATGTCACGCCACCGCCGATCTTTGACAACGTTTCCATCGGTAAGCGTTCAAGCATGCGTAAACACGAGCTTATTTTGGGTCTCGAATTACCGACTTGAGCAGCTGCTATGGGAAAGTGGTTTGGTACAAATTGAGATAACATCTGTGAATGCATTGGTTTGAATTGTGAATAGGTTAGTTTTTCAATATAGTGTTTTATTTCAAATGGTGTCATTTTCAAGCTGGTGTCTTTTTTGGAATTGTTGTGTCATCACAGTTCATTAATGGCCAAGAATATTAAGGATTGAAATCAAATTACATTCGACTACAGCAGGTAACTATAATATACTACTTAGTAACCTAAGGAATGGAATTATGGCGGCGAATATTGTGTACGAATGGACAAGAGCAAGTGGAACAAAGAAACCTATTAAAGCCTTCTTCAAAGATTTGAAAAAGGTAATGTAGCTGCTTCACTTTACATTTTAACTTTTCACTTTTGTTATAGTTTAGAATGCCATTTACAATATCGTACACAATTATACATGAAGAATGAAACAGTTGAGAAATATAGGAAGAGCATATTCTGATCCCCCTTGTTATGCTTTCGCATGCAATGTGATGGTGCTTTGTTTTTGTTTGAATTTCTTCAAAGTGGTTTGAATTTGATCAGTCTCGTGTAAGAATTTGATCACTAGCTATATGTGCAATGACTTGAATCAAAACACTCAGGAACCTTCTTGTAAACGGTGAGTTTGGAAATCTATAGCGACTAAACTACTACATCGATTTGGGAAATTAACCACAGAATCCGTCTAAGCAAATTTCCTGTATATCTCAAGTTGTGGCTTGACTAGATCCTAATTCATTTAGCTATCCCTATCTAACATGCTGTATTCAGCATACTATTTATTTCATCTGCTAAAATTTTCAGAATTCCCTGACTCAATCTTAGTGGGATACAGTTTTACACCCTATATCCGTAGTACTCCAGCTGTTAATCAGGTTCCATTAAAACAGAGACCTATTTTGTGCTAAATTTTAAAGAGTTGCAAAAGTCACAAAGACGTGATCATCTCAAGCACTGATCAAAAGTTCATTTACCTAGTTGAAGTCCCACTTGGTCATAATATGTCCTACCCATCAGGTCCTTAAGTTCCTACTGCTTATTGAAATTCGTTGTACTTGGGACCGTACACATTTAAGAAAAAAGTATAAAAATATGATATGATAAGAGCCACCTCAGTGTGTTGTTTAAAATGAAAGTTAAATCATCGAAGTATGAAAGCACTTAATATTTCCACTTGATCTCTATATATACGTTCCTTGTTGAATTCCTATAGACTCAACTTATTCCTTACTCTTCTTCGTGTCTGTCATCTTTCAATCAACACGGGTATTTTTTCCTAAGTGTTTATCATTTAGTTTATGCCCATTTGAGTTTAGAAATGGAAATAAACGCAGCAAGCCATGTGAAGTCTGGTCCGTTGGTTCGGGGGTTGATGTCGGTATCTGCCTTGTTTAATAAAATGATAACAAGTGTTGTAGATGCTGTGAAGAATGCCAAGAAACTTGGACAGGATGATCCTAGAAGAGTTTATCATTCACTCAAAGTTGGATTCGCGTTAACAGTCGTCTCACTTTTTTATTACTACCAGCCTATGTATGATAATTTTGGTGTTTCTGCAATGTGGGCTGTCATGACTGTTGTGGTAGTGTTCGAGTTCTCCGTAGGTATGATTGTCCACATCAAACTCGAGCTTCAAACAACTGAATATATCCCTGCATATACTTAATCATCAATTTGTGTTCATTTTTCAGGAGCTACTCTCAGCAAGGGGCTAAACAGAGGACTGGCAACTCTGCTTGCTGGTGCATTAGGTGTTGGAGCTCACCACTTAGCAAGTTTAACCGGCCATGTAGCCGAACCCATTCTTCTCGGACTCTTCGTCTTTGTACAAGGTAACTTTCCTAAACCAAAAAACCGCTATTACCATCCAAATTTTCTTATCTAACTTAATGTTAATTTTATTTCTTCCAGCTGCTTTGTCGACATTCTTAAGATTTTTTCCCAAGATCAAGGCCAAATATGACTACGGGATGTTGATATTTATCTTGACGTTCGCGTTGGTGTCAGTATCTGGTTACAGAGATGATGAAATACTCGAGCTGGCTCACAAGAGATTATCGACTATCCTCATCGGTGGGTCAGCTTGTATAATCATTGCTTTATGCATATGTCCTGTTTGGGCTGGTGAAGATCTCCACAAGCTGATAGCTCTTAACATGGAAAAACTCGGAAATTTTTTAGAAGGTAAAAACCGAAAACTTTGTATGGGAATACAGCGGTATTATTTAGTCAACTGATGATGGCTAGGGATTTTGAAAAGGGGCCACTGCTCAATAATAATTTTCATCGTTTTTGAAAGTCTGTTTATGAAAATATATTCCCAACAAAAATGTGTACTAAATATTAGATCACTCAATCATACATTAATTTTTGTGATGAACTCACAAGTAAGGTGTTCCTTGGCAGGATTCGGAGATGTAAAATTGAACAAGACACGTGATGAAGAGAGCAATAATTTGAAGCCGTTGTCGCAAGGATACCAAAGTGTCCTCACTTCAAAGCATACTGAAGATGTACTGGTAAGTGTATTTAGTCTTTCTCGTAACTGTCTCTTGCTCTTTTATTCGATGTCTCTGATTGAATCCAATCATGTTATTTACCCTAGGCAAATTTTGCACACTGGGAACCCGGCCATGGAAAGTTTTTGTTCCGCCATCCATGGGGACAATACTTGAAGATTGGTACGTTGAACAGGGAATGTGGATACCTGATCGAAGCCCTCAGCTCCTACCTCAACTCAGACCTTCAGGTTTTTTTCTCTCAATATCAATAATTCATTTGATAAAAAGAAAATTGGTTGTCAACTTTTTTCTAAATGAAGATTTTACAACAGGCACCTGATGCAATTAAGGAAGAACTTCAGTTAACTTGTGGTACTCTGAGCCTAGAATGTGGAACAGCACTCAAAGAGCTATCAAAATCCATTAAAAGGATGGTGAAGCCATCAGGAGTGGTAGTAACACAACACATCTCAAATGCAAAAGTAGCTGCAAAATCTCTCAAGTTATTACTGAAATCGGACTCATGGGCGGAACTAGACTTACTGCAATTAGTTCCAACAGCGACAGTTGCGTCCCTTTTGATGGACTTACTGATGTGCACGGAGAATATTAATGATGCAGTGCAAGAGCTGGCTACCAAAGCAAATTTCAAGGCCAAGGTTGAGCCAACTGTGTCACCAGAAATAACAAAAAATGGACAAATGGAAGGTGAGAAAGAGAGACTCAGTAAAAACAAACGCTCAAAGGTTGCTGATTGCTGTCCTGACAATGATGATCATCATCAACATGTTGTAATTAATATTGATGGGTCTGAGACAGGTGTTGAAATTGATAACAACAAGGGAGCTTCCGTTAAATTAGCTCCTCATCCACCAAGTACTGTAAATATTCAAGTAGCTTAGTTAATTAAGATTCAAGAGTATTTTCTTTTGTTAAAGTTTTGAGTCATGTATTTTGAGCATATGTATTGCACTTTATTTATCTAACAATAAATGAAAAGCTTTCTGACCAGCTCGAATTTCGTTCAGTCAAATGAAATCTTAAATTAAATAAAACTTTTGACTAGGGCATTCACATTTGGCCAAATAACTAAGTTTCTAATGAAATTAATGAACATGAATAAGTGGTGAACAGAATTAAAGTTAGGTCAAAATTAAAGTTGAAAATTGCGGGTCATGAGTTGTTTTCCACTTAAATTTCGGTTTAGTTGCTTGTGTCTAAAAGTCTTTAGTAGCTAATTATTACTATAATATTTTTAATTGTTAGCTACCCAAATGTTGTATGCTGAGACATGTTGGAAAGGACAACCCCACTAAGATAGGAATTTCACTCCAACTTTTTTCTTGATATGTTCAAGTTACTATCACTTTATTTCCAACGCCAAAAATTTATCAGCCCCTACCCTAATTATTATAACATTAACTTACTCAATTTCATGGATTTAATTAGTGGATTGATAAACTTTTCTAGAAGGATCTTTCAACTTGGTTGACATTTTGCTCAATTCAGTAGAGCACTATGTCTCCATCCTAATTTCTCAAAATGTTTTCAATAAACTTATTGAAACTGAAAATGGACTATAAACTAATGATCAGGCTTTCGCAAAGTGACCTAAAATCAAAGAAAACTTGTAAACATATACTTGCCAATTGCCATATCATCATTTCACAAGGCACCTCTCTAATACAAGTGACTTACTGATTCAAGCATTATAATACAAACAAGGAAACATTTTACGCCACAAAATGTCGCAAATAATTGATCCAAAACAATTTCGTACAAACTTTCTAGTTCCGTGCATGTAGACGAATAATTCCATGTCATCGATCGATTATGAATAATTCATCACGTCATGCCAAGTGTGTGTATGAACATTATTACAAGTTTGCAACATATATAACCAGCTACATTTTACCAAGATTTTGACGTTTTCTTAAACTTATGATGGCCTGTGTGACAAGCTTGTGCCACATATATGGGGTTTGACTCCATGTGAAAGTTGAAATTGTTACACTCGATTTGGACCAAAGTTTTAGTGGTTTATAATGCTTGATATGATTTTGGAGGTGGACTCAGCTGAACCTTGGACTGCATGAAACAACCGAAGAACAGCATTTAAATGTCCCTCAGACATATTTAGAAACTAAAACTCAAGTCTAACACGGAATGTCCCATGTGGCTTAATTAGGGTAACCAATCTTGCAGTCTGTGTTGAAAAGTTATGGTTAATCAAGTAAACCTTACTTCATTTGAGTTGTGTTAACTTTGGTTTGAGAGGTGAGTCATGAGGGCGGTGGCATCTGTACTGAAAATTGTTTCAAGAGACATCATTTCTATCAAAGCGAACAATTTCATGGTTTTATACAGTATTTTTATTTACATTAACCAATTTATTAACATGTAGAGTGCATATTTTTAATAAATAAAGTAATAAATTTTACATTGAGATATTTACGGTTTTATCATTATGGGGTCTGATCTGATCCTGACGTGTCTTTCAATTGGTCGATTGAAGAGGGAGGTGGGCCGGATTTTATTGGGCCTCATTTGGCACTAACTTCCCGTACAAGTTTTAGCACCCAATAAAAGGTGCGTAGGTAGTGTTTTCATCATCATCATCGTCATTTGTCTTCTAATTAGTAGTATATATATTACTTATTCGGAAAGTTAACAACAACTCAAGAAAACTAATTCAGAAATACAGATATGTGTCTCTATCTGTCTTATTATATATGATTTGAAACGTGCTATCTTACTGCCTTTGTAGTGGTTAATTATGAACTGACTCTCATTATTTAGAGCTAGAGCACCACCAAATAGCAATAATTCAAATGAGGTTATTTTGTGTTCTTTTTAGTAGCATAATGATAGTCGACACTTGAACATCACGACGAATGTACGATCATTTACTAGTACTAGTAGTACTAAGACTTCGGAACATGCAACTGAACTTAAACAATGTTTACAAAAAATAGAGCTTTCGGTGGATGGAGTGGGTTTTTGGGATGATCATGGATCTCCAAATCATCCACTATGACTCATAAAGAGCTTTATATAAACATGCCAAAAGGTCCTAATCTCATCAATAGCTTTATGATTAACAACACTCAATTTCTTGTAGGGGTTGCGTCAAGCTAATCTCACTCGTTGTTTGCCACCTTCACCCCATTTCCTCAATCAAATTAATTATCCATCACTACTATTTGGGTCTACTATCCTCCTACCATCATCACTAAGTTTTGTTGGATCCATTGCTCAACACATCTTCATGTTAATTCGTCTCCCTTGATATATAAAGGCTAAAGTCATATTTACACTACACAATATCTTGTCCCGGAACACCATTACTTCTAAGTTTCCCACAAAATGGATATCAGCAACTCAAGCACTCGCCAAATTACCTCACCACAAAAGCCAACACCAACAACTACAAGATCATGGCTTAAGGCTAAGTCGAAGAGCTTCGCAAAACAAGCCAATAAGATAGCCAAAGATGACCCAAGGAAGGTCATCCACTCTCTAAAAGTTGGCCTCGCTCTAACCTTCATCTCATGCTTTTACTACTTTCAACCAGTGTACGAAGGCTTCGGTGGTTCAGCCATTTGGGCAGTCATGACTGTTGTAGTCATGTTTGAGTTCACAGTAGGTATGTAAATCCTCATTATATATCCCACACAAGCCATTATATTATATCAATCATGGCTGTTTTTTCTGATAGGTGAGACATTAGGCAAAGGATTGAATAGGATGATGGCAACATTAGTTGCTGGTATGCTCGGGTTAGGTGCTCACAGGTTATCTACTCTTTCTGGGGGTTCTGGGGAGCCAGTTCTACTCTCCATCTTTGTCTTCTTGATAGGTTCGGCTTCTTTTGCTCTTAATGATCTCAGTTTACTAATTGGCTTTCAAAAGCAGGGCACTTAATTACTAATTGCTTATAGCATTATTATATCTCATTTAACACCAAATGACTCAAGTATCGTCGTCTTAATTGGCTCTCAACCCCAGCTGTGACATTCACGTTCATGAGATTTTTCCCAAGACTCAAGGCCAGATATGACTATGGACTATCCATCTTCATACTAACATTCAGCCTAGTAACAGTTTCAGCCTACAGAGAGGCTGCACCCTTAACCATTGCCCACCAAAGGCTGTCCACTATTGTGATCGGATGTAGCACGGCCTTGTTTGTTTGCGTGTTCGTGTCGCCCGTTTGGATTGGGGAAGACCTCAAAAATCTCATTGCAGACAATACAAAGAAACTAGGAGACTTCTTAGAAGGTGTCACGCATTTTCATTAATTTTTCTCTCTCCAAGATTTTCAAGGCTTTTGCCAATTTTGTGTAGCTATTTTTGTAGGGTTCGGAGATGAGTACTTTGAAACAGATTCATCAGAAAAAGATGGAAAGACCAATAAAATCAACAAACCTGCCCTAAAGGACTATCAAAGTGTTTTGACTTCTAAAAGTAAAGAAGTCACAATGGTATATACATTGGGGTTGAGAGTGTCCAAAACATGTAAGCTTTGTATTTATTTCCAACAGCACACTAAATTTGATTTGTTAAATAGGCAAATTTTGCGAGATGGGAGCCCCCACATGGGAGGTTTAGGCGTGGACATCCATGGAAACAGTACCTTAAAGTCGGAAGCCTTACGAGAGAATGTGGGTACAAAATTGAGGCTCTAGAACGCTTCATCGCCTCAGAAATTCAGGTAAATGTTTAATTAGTAATCACACAACGGTTTCAAAATGATTCAACACGAGGACTAAACAGAAAGTTTTGTTCGTAGAAACAAAGTTGTTAATCTTTTTGTTTTTTCAGACTGAAGGAGAGCTTAGGGTTACAATACGAGACCCATGCATAAAGATCGGTATGGAATGCAGCAACTGCTTAAAGAAACTATCCTCATCTATCAAATCCATGTCTCAACCCTCCCAAACCGAAAACCATATCATAATTTCTAAGACCGAATCTGATAATCTGAAATCTATGTTAAAAAACAATACGTGGAAAGAGTCCAACTCTGACCTTTTGAGTGTCATCCAAGCTGTTGCAATGGGATCACTTCTGATGGACATAGCCAATTGCACAGAGGAGATTGCACAAGCCGTTCAAGAACTTGCTACCCTTGCGAAGTTTGAGGCAGTGAAACCTGAATTGATCAGCAAGACTAAAGTGGCTCATATTGTGACCATGGATGGAACTGGTGAGAATGCAAACATAAATAATGCTACCAAAAAAAGTACTCATGTTTGAACTGCCAAGCTCTCGCATATACAAATCAGCTTGAAATATATTTATGGATCAAGATCAAGTGAGACATTCATATAAATGTGAGATATTAGGACATAATCTCATCCGTTTATTTTTATCAATCTAACGGATGGGATTTAAAGATAATATTCTCAATCTCTCCATGTTTTGCTCAACTTGTCCCCTATTTTAATTATAAAATAAATTAATCTCAACCGTTAAATAATCAAAATCAACGCTTAGGATCATGTCTTATCGTCTTAAAATTTTTATTTGTCTCACAAGATCTTAACCCAAATATATATTTATAGAGTAAGGATCCAAGAGGATAAGTAACTTTTGTAAGACGTAAGGATACGATCTCAATCGTTGATTTTGACTGATCTGACGGTTGAAATTAAATTGATTTTTAATTTAAATTGGTAGTTGAATATGCAAAATAAACGGGCGGTTGTGAATGACGGTTATTAGTCTCAACCGTTAAATTATTAGAAATCAACTGTTGAGATAATATCCTACTATCCTACGTATAAATACATGTTCTCCTTGATCTCTTTCCTATATATATATATTTTTCTTTATAAATTATTTTCCGTGCTTGTAAATGGATTCTGTCTTGCACAATAATTTGTTATTATTTAGCACATAATATTGGCATTATGATGGTTTGTGTTAACAACTTAACATTTTTCAGAAAAAAAATGATAACGTTATGGATGCTGATAATGCATTGCTGCACGCCTGCACGTCACTTGAACTATATTCATTGCTAACGCTAATTAAGACTACTTGAATATCACACGTTTAGGAAAGTAAAGCTTCATCATTTTGAGATTGTGTATATACCCTACAAACAAGTACACCTGATTAGTGTACGAAAGAAACTTGAGGGATAAGAGAAAGGGACAAAAAGATGGAATGGCGAAACAAGACAAAGTAAAGGGCTTAAATGGGGACAAAGTGTGATGCCTGCCAGCACTGAAAAATATTGCACACAAGTTAGTGAATAATAGCTTTCCATATATCGCACAAACGAATGATCGAAAGTAAATGGGGTAATGCATCTAATAGTGTAGTAATGGTTGAGTCCAAAATGTAAGATTTTCATATTTATAGTGGTTTATATCGGAATCAAACTCTATCGTATTAATTGCTTCAAAAGATAGAATAACATTCTTGTATAAAATCATAACAAACTAGATTCGAGCAAATTTTAGTATCTAAGATGAAATTCGTATAATATATCATAAACATTAAAAATAAACGAACACAAATATCAAAATAAATAGTCC